>CM026288.1:12132706-12245206 GCA_014851415.1 Cnaphalocrocis medinalis
AGAATTTTATTGATTGTGGAATACTTAGTAGGTTCTTTGGCGCTCTTATCGAATTTTGTGCTGCAATATTTTGTTTGACAACATTCAGTAATATCGCAAAGAGGGTTTGCGAATGCAGGTTAGTTTCCGCTAATGTTCTATGTACTCGGTGCAACCACTTACCGCGGGCGTCGTGTGGCGGGGACTTATCGGGCCTCGTCGCCCTGTTTTACTTCGGTTGAAACAAAATGTAAAATTATAATTTATGAAAGATTTTGTGTAATAGAAAAATTTGATTGAAAATATATTTCGTGTTCTTGCTCATTCGGTTTAGTGTAAACCAAATTTGATACAACTTGCAGCAAGGTGGAAATATCACGTGGTATGAAACATTTGCATGTTATATTTGGAAAGACATTTTTTATTTATGTTTGTCCGTCCTATTGCAATATTTATTCAATGCATTTTCAAGTCATTTCCGTAATGTTAATCCAATTTTATGCTAAGCGATTTTTATGTTGTTATGACGAGAAGGGATGCCAACGTTCCTTCACTGTAGAGCCAGACCTCTATGAAAACGCTAGAATTTGAGACAGACCAATTCACTATGTACTCAAAAATAATTCCTGTTAAAAATGCCGAATACTTTTCGATATCGAGCGCAGAGCGGCGCGTCGTACCCAGTGATATTCTCGTCTGAGGCTCGGCCGAGTGCTACTCTGTTACTAGCTAATTGTGTTATCCATTATCCTGTACACTGCAATTGTGATATCGCTATACTATTGTAAATGTTATGTTATTTATTGTACACCGCCGGCAGCGGCGCGGGGAGCTGATAAATACAGTGTACCTACTTTGTACACACCGGAGTTTTATTTACAAAATAAACACCCAAATTGGTTTTGTAAAAATATTTATTATTATTATATACAATTTTGTATCTAGCAGCACACATGACGCGACACTGGCGCTCGCGAGCGAGTCTTGGAGAACGGAGGTCAGTCGTCGCGGCGGCTCGCGCAGCGTTGTGTTGATGCAGGGGAATACTCCGTCGCGGCGGCGCGTGTGCATGCGCTTAACATTACTGAGTGAGCCCGCCGCCTCCGCCTTAACGTGAATACAGCTTTATATCTTTTTTTTACATTTTCTAGAACAAAAAGCCTTAACTGACGCAACTCAGTGACTTGCAGCGCGGAGGCGGCTACATACATATGTTACATAGACAAGTACTCACACACAAACAGACGCATCTACGTGCTTAGCTATCACATTGCGGACGCTCGCCCCCGCCCGCGCCGACGCGGCTGCCCGGCGCCTGCGCACGGGCTCGTCTGGTTCACGGCCGATTTGATTTACACGTAGCTACCATTACCGTGAACATAATAATAGTCAAGAAGATTTACCGAGATGTTGACTATATTCAATTAGTTGAGGTAAGTTGGACAGATGTTCATGTCAGGCGACGGGTAAAGCTGCAGTCGGGACGCGGCCGGAGCGGGGGCAAAGCTTATTAGTGGCCTCGCGTGGAACGCCTCACGGACACATCACCTTGTATACAAGGATATACGAGACATTTTTATAGATCAAAATCAAAATAATAAGGGGCCATTCAAGTATTACGTAAGCATCAATGGGGGGAGGGGGGGTCTTGGCTTTGCTTACTTTTGGTAAATTCAGGAAGAAAAAGTATATTTTATCGCCAATTTTTGCTGACAATGGGGGGAAGGGGGTTAAATTTCCCAAAAAATCTGCTTACGTAATACTTGAATGGTCCCTAATGGCTGAATTGTTTGTGAGCCATAATATGTTCAGTTACAATTACTTTTTGACGTCAATACGGCTGCCTGAAGATTACGATGTCCAAGCGTTTGTCTAGTAGTCCGTGGCCGCTCCGCGCGGCGCCACCGTCGCTCACGCACTAGCCTAGAACCCGGGCGCGGCCGATCACAATATAATACAAGGCTCTATAGTTTACACAATATGTACAATTATCCGACCACTCATGTCTTTCAACTCACTTTTTTTATCGTCCCTTTAAAGTAATTTTTTTTGGTCTTTTTTGGCCACATTTTTGTTGGTTAATATTTTTTTGAAAGCTAACAAAATACTTGTGTCCGCTCATAATGTTTTTGTTGTTAGTGTTTGATATGTTTTTTTTTTACAAAATAATATTTTTTATCATTACTTAGTAAATTTGAAAGACATGGATGGAAGCTTTATTACAACTAATATCTTTACAGTATTTTTATTACATTCACAAAAATTCAGATTTAAATAAGACCATGTCTAGTAAGTTACAGTGTAGGTACTATCGTCCATTCGATTTCAAAGAGTAATGTGAACGAAATATTAACTTCAGTATATTCACTATATCGCGTTAAGTAGGAGATACGTAAATATGTTTATCAATACTATAATTTCTTAAGTAGGTAGATATAAATCTACATATTTCATTTAAAAAACAGTGTAGATTCTGTTCATAAAAAAGGTTGTGTGTATTCATTCACATTTAGCCTATTCTCAAACGCGTCAGCAATAAAATACAATTATATGCGACACACGAGTGCGTCCGTAGTGTCATCGCGGTCAGGCAGTGATCGTCGTGACGGGCAGGGTGCGCGTGCCCGCTGTTAGCCAGAGTAATACCTAATATAGAATAGTTACATAGATTTGAGAATAGGCTCACAGTTATAGATTTCCAAGATGAATTGCTATTTATACTATTTTAAATATTAATTAATGTTTCCGTACATATTCTCCAGCCAACATACAGAAGGCGTTGGGTTCAATTTATTAAATCAACAAAAGGTTTTAGACGCGTCACAAACAAATTATATGTGTCAAAAAGAATTCAATCTTGTGTACTTGACACAAACATGCGAGAGGATATGTTCCGGAAACACATTTCATAATAACGTCCTCAAATGGTCCTAGGAAACGGATTACAGTAAGGCTCGAACTGCAGGCATCCGGAAATCTGACAGCTTTTTAGTCGGATGAGGCTCAATTCCGTAGTTTTGCAAAATTTTACTTTACAAGCATTCGGAATAAGGCCAGTACGCGTACAGGTAAACAATCATTTGAACGAGAGATTAAAATTGGGGGCAGAGAATGACGATTTTTAGATGGCGTTACGAGGGCGTGAGTCCAATTTCGACGGCTTTCTGTGCGTAACATCGTCAATCTGACACGGTTAGGTATGTCAAAATATAAACCGATACACTAGGAGTCGGATATGACGCCCACATAATACCTACATTCGAGAAAACCGTCATTCTCATGGACTTTCGGAGTCCTAGCTTTAGAATTTCAAAAGAGTTTTCGGATGCCTTCAATCGGAGCCGAAATCGGGAACCCCCGGAGATGTTCCGCACGGGGGCTGTCTGCGGGCGTCGGGTGGCGGTTACTGGTCCTGGTCGGCGTCGGGCGCGGCGCGCATGGGCGGGAAGTGTCGCGGGTCGCGCAGGTCGTAGGGCCCGCGCGGCGGCGACGCCTCCAGCGCCGCGCCCAGCTCGCTGGCGCGCTCCGACTCTGCGCACACATCGCGTGTCGGCAGGCACCCCGCGCCAGCCCCGGCTGCCGCGGCGCGCCCGCGCCCCCCTAGCTAGTACCGCACGCGACATGCCGAGGGACTTACGAATGACTTTTAAACTATCAAAAATTCAATAAACATTTAAAGTCAGGTCTAAGATTGCCATCTTTGCTAAAACAGACCATTAGAACAAAATTAAGAAAAAGTAAAACATCATAGTAGTTTGTGTAGAAAAATAAAATAATAATCTGTCTATAATCGACGGATAATATCGGGATTACAAAAGTATTGAGAACCTCCTCCTTTTTTCTAAGTCGGTTCAAAAGGTTCAAAGTCGACTCGCGAGCGTTACTAATGTGGAACTTATTTTCCAAGACAGAAAATGCCTTTGATATCTATCACTACTAAACTTGATAAAACAATATTTTAACAAAATGTTACTAAAGTAAGTCCCTTATACGGGTGTGAAGTTAGCTGCAGTGTTACACACATAGCCCCACACTTATTACTCGCTCTAGTTTAAGCCACTGCAACGGATTGCCCAGCTAGCTTCACACGCGTAATCACTTGTCGCGTACTTTACTTTCCAGTTATTAGATACACATGTATCCCTTGCAACAGATAATAATCAATTTTAAATTCTTGGAAGTGAATCCAGAGAAAATATAAAGTTTTAACATTACATTGCGGTGACGAGAATGTTTCCCACGTAAGTATATTACTGCAACATTCAGTGACATACAAATCCCCAGGTGTTTTAAAGATATAAGTTCGTAAAAATATGCGGTGTAGGATTCGAACCTTCCGCCGAGGCCTGGACGACATCGAATCGTCGCAGGCGGTTAACAAATAAAACAGGAAGCCACAGCAAATAAACAGAAACATTATCCCAGGAAAAGCGAGCCAAAAGACGACAACCACAGCACAATATTTACAACTAGTCGAACAGGTCTCCGGGCGGAGCTCGCTCGAGCCTCGCGTTACCCGGCGACCAAGGTCTCAGTCGTTTGGGGCCTACGCTAAACGCAGTTAAGTTACATCGCGGCATTGACAACATTCACATAATATGCAAAATCTAACTTTATTTAACACCTAATATGTTCCAAAACGTCATTCATTCATTTATGACTGTCTGATCTGAAACAAGTTATCATAGTCCCAGTTAAAGATTTTGGAGGATAATTTGGTTTCCCTTAAAATTAATTAAATATAAATTGCGATTCGGTTCTAGCTCGTGCGGTGTGTCGCGGCGACCGGACGGACAAACAAAAACATCACATAAGCGGACAAGTGTATATATTTGGTATAAGTATAAAAGTGTTCCGGGGCGGGAGGCGGGAGGGCGGGGCGGCGCGGGCGGTACTCGCGCGCTATCGCTCCTCCTCGCGCCGCTGCTCGCCGGGCCCGGCCGCGCCTGCGACAACACACGCTACAGCTGACACACGAGCCTACCGCCGGCCTACAGCCTACACGACAGCCTACCGACCAAACGACTGACAAGCGATGTGGCGTCGCTCGCGAGCGGATACAGACCCGCCGCGAGCGACCGGGCCTCTCGGACCGGGGAAGGGACGACGGGGGATCGGGGGCGAGGGAAACGGTCGCGGTGAGATCGTTTCGGACCGGGCGAAATCTACGTTGGAAACCGACGTTTCGACGTTAGTGGCGTCACACCAAAGCGTTAACATTTTCCCGGAAGTGATAATTAAAAACTTACACAAATCCTTCTAAGTTTCTTTTATATGGGCCACTACTTCACTCGTCCGCTCGACGAATTTGATCAAACTAACATCAAGAATTGTAAAATGTTTACCCGTTTCGTAGTTGACGCCACGTCGCGTTCGCGTGTGTGCGGTTTGTGGGGGGCTGTGGGAGGGGGCGTGGGGGCAGGGGGGCGGGGTCATGCGGGAGGGGGCGGGGGGTGCGAGTACCTGTCATCCGCAGGGGGTCCCGGCCGCGCAGCGCGCCCGCGTAACTGTTGCCCGCCGCCGCTGCACAAGGCCCAGAACATTGGTCAGCGAGTGCGCCCGCGCTCAGTACCCGCTAGCCCCACACTCTCGCTACTCCCCACTAGCTACGCGGTGCGCGAGCATCGGCGATACTGCCGACTACGATCCGATCTACTCGAGCCGAACTAGCTACGATCGATATCGTCAACTCATAGGTATTTAGGAATATCCATGAATGACAATTTAATGCCATTTTTAATAAAATTTTGCACGCAACTATTATCCAATTCTTGAAATTCCAATATTTTTTGGTTAACGACAGCTGTAGTTTATTTTTCTTATAATTTAGTGATTTTTAGGACTTTTGTAACAAGCAAGATAAATCTAGGCGCATAAATAAAATCATATCGTAAGCAGCAACTAAAAAATACGCCATATATATTGCAAAAAAAACAGGTAAAAGGCAGGTCCTGTCACCTGGTTTTCATATATATATTAATATTTAACATGTTGTTCGCGAGCCGTGGAAGGTTTTGTATCGTCCTATGCTTCAAGTTGTCGTTTATAGCCGAGAGCGCGGCGCTAGCAGTCGGGGTACTCAACGCGGCCGCGGCGAGGCGCGAGCGCAGGCGCCGGAGTCGCGCGCCACTCGTACACGTACACCTCGTCGTACGTGCTCCGAGTGGTACGCCAGATAACACGACCAGAGACAAATTTAAGTTTCAAGTATTTTAGGGAATTAGTTTAGAATGTTACTTGATATATTGTATTCCATTTTTAAAACAATTGATTGTTTGTTATTTAATTAAATGTTATGTCAAGTTAACGACAAAGAATACGCCCTATTCAATATCTTAATTTTATAATACGAGCTCAATATTGAGTCACGAATACCTGTTTCACGAATATTTGTTTGCCACATTTTCAAACATGGTGCAATGTGTAGTTTTTTTAGATAAAGTAATTAAGAATTGCTCAATAAAATATTTAAATATCATTAAGTTTTTTTTTTGAGAATGTAAAAATTTAGATCGTGTTTGAGACTCCGACTCCGCGTGCGGCGCTCGCGCCTCGACCTCGCGTCACATCAAAACCATTACTCTGCACAAATCAAAGTAAATGAGTCTGAGGGTGTCGAGCGAACATGATCGTGAACATCAAGCGAAGGGCGGACCGAGGGTATCGCGGGTGCGCGCGGTCCAGGCGATGGGATGTGATGCGGGAGGGGAACCAAACTGTAAGAAGCGTGTTCGGCTTCGGCTCGCGACGCGGGCACAGGCCCGGCCGCTGCGCCGCGCCGGGTTAGTGTCGGCCGCGACCACATGACGCATGCGATCAAGGAATGAACGAAATCTTTGGCTAGTTCATGTAAATTAAACTTAAGTAATATTAATAGCGAGACGGTCCCGTCTAGCGACGCCGGGAAATGTGTGTTTTAATAGTGACAACTTTCATTATTAGCACCGGTGACTGAAACATCAATTGACAGACTACATATGAAGATTCGTTACTCATATTATTTTAATCAACTCTGGAGATGTTTTTGAACGACCAGCAAGAGATAAACTGCAAATGAATAACATTGTGCTATGAACTAAAAAATAGCAGGAATCACAACAAATTTGCATTAAAACTCACTCTTAGAACTGATAATAACTAACGCAAATTTATTCGTGTTTCCTCTTTTGAACAATCAACAAATGAAATGAAGCTTTACGTTTCATATATTGCAAAAAAAAAAGAACTAAAGAAAACGAATAATAATGGTAGTCAATGCCGCAGCAGTAAGTATTATATCAACATGTCACTCCGATCCGTCCCCGCAACGGGACGATCGGAGGTCCTCAACTTTTCCGACCACTTAGGTAAGATCGTTCCTGGCATGAAACATCTAGGTATATCAAACTACTGCGGCATCGCTAGCGGGTGGTAGTCGCGGCGTGGCTAGACGGTCCTCGTGGACTAGCGTGCGAGGCTTACCTTCGTGCTGCTGCGCGGCGGCGTGTGTGGCATGGGTCGCGTGGGGCGCGTGGGTCGCGTGGGTCGCGTGGGCGGCGTGCGGCGCGTCGAGGAACTGGTGCGTGTGCAGCAGCGCGCAGTCGCCGCCGTCGGCCGCGTCCAGCGCGTACACGTACAGCACGCCCGCCGACGTGCCCACCAGCAGCCGCGGCGACCGCGACACGCTGCCCGACACACCACGCACTTGTACTACACTCCTCTTTTAACGTCTCAAGGCCCAGGCAGCAGACACGATAGAAAATCAATTGTTTTTGCCTCGCATGAGGCTTTTGGGTCATGCGACGTTAAATGTTCGATTTCAAAATTTATGGGATCTTGAGAGTTGTACCCGACGTATTAGTTCACAGAATTAAAGTATATACTAAAATCGATCTAGTTTAGTGCGGTTTTCCTGTGATGTGATGACCTGCATGTGGATTAGCGAGCATGTTTTTGTTCATTTTTATTGGCAGCCCACACCCACGCTGCTGGAATAAGCTCGGCCACTGGTCTCAGGAGGTCGCAGGAAAACCGCTCTTTTAATCGGTGTGTATTGTCTCTCATCTTAGCGTGTAATTCCCTGTTGCATTCACAATTTGGAACTCGGGATTCGTTTTTGTCATTATTCAGAATTTATAACAATTACAGGACCCCGATGATTACACGTTTCAGAAACGATGTTTTCCCTCACCACCTAGGTAATGATAGAAATATGCATGTAAAGTTAACAAAATCTAGAGATGTATGTTTGGAAAGCACGATTTCCCGTGTGGAAAACGCGTTCTTATCCACTGAGGTAGCATCGCTCGTGTGTTCGCTGGGTGTACGGGTCTACTGTTGGTGTGTCGGTGTGTGGTGGTGTGTGGTGCGTGTCTGTTACTTGGTGATGGCGGCGACGGCGCGGTGGCCGGTGGCGGGCAGGCGCGCGGCGGCGAAGGCGCGGCCCTGCGCCAGCACGTCCGCCACCTGCGCCGGCAGGTACCCCGCGCCCGCGGACACCGCCTGCACGCACAATCAGACACATTCGCTCACATATACATACATATATTATATAGACATATATATATTCACATACACACACTATTCGATACTGAAAACGTTGAAAAATATTATCATTAATTATAATGAGTCACAAATTATTTGCTATGTAATGTTTTAATAATTTAATAACTTGGTCCTAGCAAGGAATTTGTGAGACATAGCTGTATTTATTTGATACGCATCAAATTATTAATATCATTATTCAAAACAGAATGTCGTCATATGAAGCGATTTTAGTGAAGCATTTGATACAGTCAACATTTAAATATTAATTTGGTAAGATAATGGCCAATAGAAAATAGGTAATATAAGTCAACTTATAGTTAGTAATATTTACGAGTAACTGATAAAAAAAAGATTTTAAAAGCTGCGAATCTCAGGTGTATAAGAAGTTATTTGGAGTCACCCAGGGATTTCACCTGAGGCCTTTATTCTTCATTATTTTTATCAATGATGTTGGCATTAAGTTCGCCTATTGTAATAAATTTTGTGCTTTTTAAAAAACTGCTTTAGCCCAGCGACACGTTCAAACATAAGTGAATGTGAGTAACCTGCGAGATCCATCCCATCCAGCCGGCGGCGCCCTGGTCAGCTGCGGCGCCCGCGTCCCCCTCGCCCGCGCCGCCCTCCTCGCTGCCGGCGCCCTCCTGCAACACATAACCACTGAGTTCAATATTCAATCTCGCATACAGGATGATACGTCCAAATTAACCTTGCAAAATGTAATCCACTCGTTGGATCAGTCTTCCACGTTACGATTTTTGTAAAAATCCCGTCGAGTCGGCGAAATAACGCATCAGTGCGTACCTGCAGGCGGAACACGTGCACGGTCTCGGTGTTGGAGGTGGCGGCGAGGTAGGCCCCGCAGGCGCTGAAGGCGAGGCAGGCGATGCTGACGCAGCGCTTGACGCCGCGGCGGAACTCGTGCAGGCGCTGGCGCTCGGGCACGCTGAACACGCGGATCACGGTCCCGCGCTCCGACGCCGTGGCCAGCCGCCGCCCGCACATCGACCACGCCAGCGCCGCCAGCGGGCTGTCGTGCGCGCTGATCACGCACTTCGCGTTCTGGAACATGCCGTCTGACTATTACTACAGGTCAACGTAAGTAACGATAAACGAGGCTTATAGGGAACGTGCCCATCGACGGAGCTGCCAACTGGTGCTATCTATTTGAACTTAATTTGCCCTGTAAGTCAAAGTGCAGACCTCTATAATTACTGCACTCATGGGTTTTTATACCCATAACGACGAACGAAAAGACTAAACACTAGCGCAATGCTGGTCCTTTTAGATCAAAATGAGGGCGGATCACTCTTTCACGACTATGTTATTACTCGTTGACATTATTTTCGATGAGAATCAGCACGCTGAAGTGGCAATGGCCTGGTCACGTATGCCGTAAAAGAACCCTGCAGCCATTGAAATAGACGTGTAGCTACATTTAAGATATTTTCATTCGTTGAACTGCTGCTAATGACTAGATCGGGACGAAATATAAATCTGCAGCGCAGCAGTCGGTCTACATTAAGCAGCCTTATCATGATTGGTTGACGAGTGGAGCTGTCCCGTGTGGCCCATGCTCGGGGGCGCTCGGGCGGGTACTGACCAGGTGCACGGCGTCGAAGATCTGCACCTCGCCGACGGCGCTGGAGCCCGGGTAGGCCACGTAGCAGTGCTCCACGCACGGCGACAGCGCGCACAGCCCGCGCGGGTTCGGCGGCGTGTCGCGGATCGTGTGCAGGATCTTCATGTCCCGGATGTTGTGGATGTGCAGCGACTCCTCCAGGCATACGATCAGCCTCTGTCGATACACAAACATACGAATATTTATTATTGCTCCCAAATTGCATGATTGAGCTTTTGATACAAAGACGGTGACATGCTCTTAATGATATTCATGCGCATCTTACGCTAATATCACCCTTATACTTTATGTACAGGGTGCGTCAGTAAACAGTTGCATCATTTGAAACAGGAAGTGTTTCAAATGATGCAACTGTTTACTGACTAACTTCCTCGTTACTTCAAAATGTGGACGAATTTCTTCGATATTCGTACGTTTTTTACACTTCTAATTCAAAATTAGCATTACACAGAAAGTAAATATTTTAAATAGCAAATAGAAAAAACAATAACAGTTCCAACGAATGGTATAATTTAGTGTTTAGAAGAATTAAATTCATTCCCCATTCAAGTATTAGTAACATCTCCATATGTCTTTAACATCATCTACCAGAGATGACGCATACCAGCTATCGCGGGTCAACACGCCGCCAGCGTTCCGCAAAATGCGTATTCTTTGAACGTGATAGTAAACAAACAAACGTTATCGATAATTCCAATCAAATAACATTGAATGATATTATTATTTTTGCATCAATGTCGCGCTGAGTGGATTACAAAATTTGCGAAACGCGCAGAGATTATCTTGGCAGTGGCCGACGCGCCGTGACATTGTCCTCTCCTTTATCGTAATCGGGTTTAATCTAATAATTATACACAGTTATAACAAAGAAACTCTAATTCCCACTGCATTAAGCAGCGTCAGCGTTGTGTTTCGCCGAATGAGAGAGGGTACCGGAGGCCCAATTGCGGGGAAAAGGGGGTTAAAAGGTTGGCAGCGCACTTGTTACTCCACTAGGCGGCGGAAATTGCTTACCAGGTGATTCGCCTGTTTGTCAGCCACCTTTCACATAAATAATTGAGGTTAAATAGACAAAAATACCATATTGCACAACATACAAACTTTACAATTATAACAAAAGGCATTTGATCTTATCCCCAAAAGCTATAGTCATTTTGTATATTCATTCAATGTTGTTAATCCGTGTGAAATATGAACTAGTAAAACAATTTTCTAGACAATATCATACTTCCATTGTATTTATGATGACTCATTTACTTTGTCGTCTATGCATACAATAGTTTACGAACAGAAATATGCAGAACAAAAGAAAACATTTCTAAATTACCACATAAGCCAAAAAATTTTAATGTCCTGAGTGCATCTCATTATATTTTTTATAGTGGCACATTATTCCCGCTTCATTTGAAGGAATCCATATTGTAGGACAAAGGAAACACATATGACGGAGAATAATCGCAGGCTGAAGTAGTGGTTACTTACAGAGCGGTTCAGCTTCACAGCGAGGATGGTGTTGCTGTAGCTGTAGTTACATATTTCGGTGCCTTTCTTGTAGTGGCACACGATCAGCTTCCTGCAACAAGAAATAAAATAAATTAATACAGTGCAACGCAATTCCCACCGATCAGCCACCCTCAAACCCGGGCATTCCTTGTACTATGAGTACTGGCTGGCGAAGGAGCGTCTCTCAACACTCTCGGATCCGGACTCAGAAAAGTTAGTTTCCGAAATTGAAAATAAAACCCAAAACATTTTGAAACAACATACAACGCCATGCTGCATTGAGCCAGTCAAAAGAAATGTTTGACTGAAAAGCCTAACAATGCCCGACAGGATACGCATCTAAAAAGCCTGACTTTGTCCGGCTTTATCCAGACGTCTGGGAACTCTGCTCGGGAGTGTCTCCGAATGTCGCGGCCCGTTGCACAATAGTGCATCGGGCGGAGGATGCACTCGTCGGAACCGGCTTAGCAACAAACGACAACATTGATTGGTGACACAGTATCTGATTCACGATAAGCTACGTTCTTGCGGTTTTCCCTCTACTAGAGAACAACAACGGCTTTGTTTGACAAAGCCCGCATAAGTGTTTCCATAGTTATTTTTAGCAGAAAATGCATATAAAGAAAACCGCTAGGGAATCGCTGTATTTTTTTTTACCTGTTTATGCAGTATATCTTAGTTTTATTATGAAAATCTTGTAGCCGTTACAAATGACTTAGATGGGAAATTGTTGATGACGAGTTCTATAATCTACATTTGTAAACATGAACAGCTGAGCGGACAGAGGGACAGAAACCGACCACCGTTATTATTAAAGCGAACGATTGCATCACAAATTACTAATACTGTGTATTTCCACTTCCAGCGTCCGCGCACTGACAGCTTAGCCTTGGAGAAAAAGCAGGACATTAGCTAAATAGACCGTTATGTAAAAAACTTAGTTTTTTAAAACTTGGCAACCTAATTGGAGCGGTTTATGTAATAGTAGCTATTTATGATACTAGCAACGTACCCGAAAAATGAGACATTCGTTATTACACGCATAAAGGAATTTCAAGAGACCTTGCTACAAATTAAACGAATGACAGAAATTAATGTTTCACCCAACATGACAGATCGCCGGAGGTCGCGATAACTGAAGGGGAATTTCAGTGGAGAATAAAACATATGAACTTCGTTGAAACTAATAATGCAGCTGGGGGGTCATAAATACAACTGTCGTAAATAGTATTCATTAATTTTAGAGTATGCAGATCGTAGAACGTATGTGCTCTGATGAAGTACAGGAAACGATGAGCGTAGTTCCATAAATCTCAATAGTCGCAATCAGCGACCATCTAAAGTGGCATGTGGCCTTCTCTGAAACAATGCGTATGGAATCCGACTTCCTCGAGGAAAACGCGCGGCCATCAGCAGCAACGAAAGGCGCGAGACGGCGCGGCGGCCGCTGCGCACCGCGAGCCTACGGGCCATTCCGCAACTATTGCTACCAGAATAGCTATGACGTGTGCAAAAAGTGCAAACACTCCATTACGAATGAACGAGGTAGGTTCCTATGATATTATCATAGATATCTTATGATATTATCAATAATATAATAATTATTCATAAGATAGATAGTTCAGTTTCAATTTCTGCTAAGGTGAGATACTTAGGTATATAATCATCACCAAAGTAAATTGAACATACAAGACAGAGTAAGTAGGTTTATTTCTCTACTGATTGGGAGATAGCATCGAAGCTTACTCACAGTAACTGTAAAATAATATCAATACCTAATTAATAACTTCACCTGAACGCGGTCAACTAATTGAATTACTTTCCCAATTATCAAAATCGTCGACAGTTGGTCTCCAATGCCACTAGAGTTGTCCTATCTCCCATTCAGGAGAAATTCATCCAATCTTGAGCTCGGTGGGATATTTCACTTTATCTGTTACGTTTCACGTTTTATTATTGTACCTGCACAAATCTGCAATGGGGTCTTAATCTATTTGGGAGCTGGTGACAAGCCCGCGACCTTTGGTGCTCGGAGTGCGTCCATTGTTTAATAATAGTCGGTCGCGCGGGGTATTTCGGGCGCGGACGTGAACTTGGCCGTGGCGGCTCTCTCCTTGCACAAGCAGCCGCCGACGCAACGTTACATCAACCGTTGCGATATCTCAATGAACTCGCGAAACACCGACCCGATCAATGACGACCGCTCTCGGCAGCCGCCGGCCACCCTGCCCGGACCACCTTGGCTGCTCTGTGCACTGCCACAAACACGCTCTACGTCTTTACGATCGTTTTTTGCCATTATTGGTATCGTAATGAACATGTAAGTATGCAACAAAAAGAACGATCTAGTTTCTAGATTAATAACTCCTACATACAATGATCACTTAATCTAAGGTTTAACAAACGTTTATCATTAAACTTCTCAGTAGCCGTAGGTATTTTGCGAGAGACATATTAAGCAACTGATAACCTTCGCCTAGTTGTTGTACTATTCTCATGATGATTTCTCGCTTTAGTTCCATGGCAGGGCAGCGTTTATCTTGTTAGCTTACTGTTAGACGAAAAGATACCTTGACCTCGCTTCCCTAATGTTGGTCATCGAGTCCATATTTGTCATTATCACGCGCGCGAATTTTGACCTCATTGTTATACAACAGTTCGGGCTCTCAAGCAATACCTCTGCTCGGCTGCACTAGCAGTTCACAGTCGAATTTAATTTATTACCAAAACAAACTATGACTAAATGTTTTATCTTTGCATTCGCGCAGTTATTGAGGGTCGCGCTGCGATAAATAGAATTTAAGGTTAGATCGTACGTGTTGTTGGTAAATATGCAGATATTCGTGAACGCGCGCTATTCGCTTTGTACAATACAATGTTGTTTTCGTGAAGCTATCGGCAACATTCAATGCTGCACGCGTTGCAACGTCGTCAGTGTTACTCGTAGGTATAATGTAGATGACATATAACCATCTCGCAAAGGCTATAGTATTGCAGTGACTGTCTATCCTCGTGTCAGCGCGTCATTACGAGTTGCGTCCAAGCGGCCACGGAGCCCAGGGTACGCTTGAACCTGATCCAGGATTTAGTAAATCTGGAGTGGTCAGACCAACTAGACCGAGGGCCAGTGGAAAAATTACAGAATAGAATTGAAATAATAATCATAATCATACATAACTCTTACTAATAACATAATACTCAATTTAGTCAATTATTTCAACTTAAGTCATATACAAATATACAAATATACAATATAAATTAGTTTATTATGCACATGCATATAGATATGAAAAATCTAGAAATGCGTGTTTGGATTTGAATCTACGACCTCCGTTTACCTCCTTTCTTACGTTACGTTTTGGTAGGCGCATGTTTAGCCGCTTCGGTAAAGGACATGTTTTTGGAAACCATTCGCATAATATTGTTGTGATGTTAACCGAGAAACAACATTAGTCAACTTTCCTCTATTGATAAAATAAACACAATAGCTACTTAATTAAGATGTATCGAAGTCAGTTAGAGCTCATAGGTTGTGGTATGTTTATGTTGAGGCGTGCGTGGCGGACGGCGCTAGTGTTGCCGCCTAGTGCTGGGTGTCACCACAAAAACGTGCTAGATAGTTATGAATTTACAAAAAAGGTGCTGTAGGCCAATATGAGTCAAGAGCTTTCAAAAAGGTCTATAAACAGAAATTATGTGGAATTTGACAACTAGTTTTTCCATTTATAACTTTCGAAGCTATATTTTGGAATCATAATTCATCAAAAATTATGCATTCAAAGAAAGGAAAGTTTTTTTTTGATATAAGAGCAGTGTTCCCTGACATAGGCCACAATGTGCATACAAAGGGGACCCTGATATACCTACTAATGTTTGAGACTATTTAGGTAAGTTACTACTACTAATGGTAAAGTCAATTAATATTAATTTATTTACTAAAAGGAACTAGGTGCTACGGTGCATTAACCTAACGTTAATGCTTATGAAAATAGTGCTAAATCTAGCACTGAATAAGCTAAGATGGCTGCACTAGCGGCGGGTGCGCAGTAGGTATCTCTAGCGCGAAGGAGCCCTCAGCAGCGATGACGCGCCGATAAGCTGCGTGTATCGGTTGCGCAGTAGCAATTACGGCGCTTGCGATAGGCAGACGAACGCCTCCTCGTGCCGAGTGCGTAAGCGCCACACTGGGTTACGCAGCAGTAACGTACGTTCGCCTTGACGTGCAAACAATACAACCACTTACGCTTGTCTTAGCTAACACGCAACTCAAAGGCCAAGTTCTTAAAAACAACATTGGTTTGCAAAAGCCACTAATATACGTATATAAGATTTTTAAAGATTCCATTTTCTATTCCAATAATATGCTTGGTTGACCGTATCGAATATTTGATTATACCCCTATAAGTTATTCCCTGTTTCGAAGGCATCGAGTCAAATTAGCCCAACGCGACGGTTTAATTAAACCATGTATCACCAGTAGTGATCTAAACGATTTGCCAATGTAGGTACATCACGGTTATCTACAAACAGTCTGCTACGAATCATAATGATGTACATACATGTAAAGAGGCGATGCACTGTATTTCGCCTAGAACAAGCTAGCTGGACAAAAACAACATTAACGTTTCCATGAAATATTAGTGAGGGTAGTTAACTAATAAGTCTCATATTACGTTAATGCCTATTATATTAGCATTCGTCATTAGAATGATTGGTAATGAGGATAAGTATGAAAGCAAATTGCAGAAATTCATAAAATTTGTTGCATTTTCGTTTCTAACGAGATAACGTGTCATATGTATTTTATTTCAAGTTTGGTGATTTTTAGTGATGGATTCTGTTAATAAAGGTAAGGACAACTTTCTAAACTACTTTATTTATATAATAAAGCGTATTATGGTAAGTTACAAGACTTGTAATCATACTGAATCGATTTTTTTACCATATTTTGATTTCATTAGACAATAAGTAAAATACCCCACCTTACCCCGAGCCAAATTTTATTCCAAATGTAGATATAACCTTCCTCATCATGTTGCAACCAAACATTTTTGCTCGATTTTTGCCCAAACCTACTTTTTTTATTTTTTTCTAGAACGGAGTTTCAATCTGTTGAAAATGGAGTTTTTCGAAGAGTGGTTCAAAACCTCCAACGATGAGAGAATTCTGCGTTTTTAAATCTTGTTGCAACAAAACATGATCTGGGCAGCATTTCGGAGCAGTCTTTGAAGAACATCAAGGCAGCTATTGCGAGATTTTCTGAGATAATATCAGAAAAATGGCAGTATTCTTGCAGAATGCGAGATCGCTTTCTGTCTTCGAATAAGTCGTGGCTAGAGGGTGAATTATAACGTTTCATACGTTAGACGACATTGCAGAGCCTGCAGAGCCATCCACATCATCACAACAACCCATGGCTGGCCCTGGAAGACCGAAACCAAAACCAGGGTTCGGAAACACTAACGACGGAAATACCGCACGTAGGGTTTTCATGAATCCTGAACTGTGTGCTGAAATAACGGGATTAGACGTGACCTTGATTAAAAAATTCGGTGTAATACTTATAAAACTTTGTCTTGCGGTTTCACAAATATTGCACAAGAAACCAGGTTATTGTATATACATCTGTATCCGTGGTACTACCTACATGCCCGCTACCGTGCACAAGATTCTGGTGCACGGGGCAGATGTTATACAATCGTCTTTTCTGCCAATCGGGGAGCTTTCTGAGGAATCTCAGGAAGCGCGCAATAAAGATTGCCGAAAGCAGTCACGTATTGCCGCGAATACAGACTTACTCAAGATGTTAATCATCACGTCTGATCTTGTAATTAACAGTCTCAGGGAGATTCCCAAAAAAAGACAGGTTCTCTTCCTTCCGAGGTTTTAGATTTAATTTTAGAGCCAACAACAAAAAATAGAAGTTTAGTAGATACGACCTAAGTGTTGTATCTCACAATGAGTACACGGAAGAAGATTCTTCTGAAGAAGAATTGAGTGATGATGATGAGTAGGTTTAGTTATTGTTTCTTTTTTGTATTTTTTTTTTATTTTTTATGTATGTACCTAGTGCTAAGACATTATACAAATATATTAAATAATAAATAAAATGTTTTTATTTTTTTTCGTTAAAACTGTACACTTCAAATAACTTAGATGTATATAAACATTATTAACAAACGCTTTAAAAGTAAAAAATATCGATAAATAATTTTGTCCAGCTAGCTTGCACTAGGCGACACACTGTGCGATGGACAGAAAAAAATCGTGGTTGTAGAACAAACGGATAACGATAAGACCGCCATGCCACTGTCTTTGTTGTGTGATACCTGTATTTTGTTTCTGTGCAATAAAGATATCTATGTCACTATACTGAGGTCACCTGCGTAGAACAAGACTTCCACCTTGCAAAAGATAGAGAGAGGTTTGAAGAGGCACTTAAAGGAGGAGAGCATAGTTATAATGGCTCAAAGCTTTGTCATATCACTGGTGTCGCATGCGCTGTGCACGCCGCGTCGCAGCTGGCCACGCGAGCTGCGCGCGGCGTCACCGCGATAACAGCTGTGCTTGCGCAGCCAGCGCGGGCCTCTACTCGTGCTGCTCGACGCCAACGATCGTGATTGTTGACTACACGGAATTATATTAAATAATCTTTATTTTACATTTTTCACTCTTCTTCTTATAAACGTTTTCAACATTTCTAGTCTGTGATTACCGGTTGCGTCTAAAGCTTCTTGTCATGTGGGCTGTTTGAACCTGGTGCCTCAATTACAGGCAGCCGGGCCTCAAACGTGGTTGTAGAACCACAACTATTAAAGAGACAGACTTGAAATCAGAAATCATTTATTTGTTTGAAACATGGTTACATACGGGTCTACCGGTCTACATGGGTTGGATCTAGCAATCATGTGATTCAAGCCTACAACGTCCTGACAAAATTGGGGTCACATATTTTATGTAGTGGTATTATTCCCCGCAGGGATTAGTACCCAGGCCTCGCAGATTAAAAGACAGCGCTTTTAGTCACTACACCGCTAAGGCGACTCCTCTGGTGTTGCGGGTGTCCATGGGCGGCGGTAATCACTTACCATCAGGTGAATCGTCTGTTCGTCTGCCCCCTATCTCATAAAAAAAAAGGCAGTTACTGATAACGGCCTTCTTACGATATTTCATATCATAATGTCGCCGGTCCAGTGGTAACTATGCAATCTCTTCCTATAAGTTTACAAATTTGGAAAGATAGCTGTCAAACCTGATTTACGGGATAATTTTTTGTCTTCTTTTTGCTCTCTTGAAAACTTTTGCAAATTGCATAGTTTACCACTAGACCGACGATGTATTAGTATTAGTATGCAGATAAATCTACTTTTTTCTACTATAGTGGACCTCGGCCTTCGAAACAACAGTTCGGGACGCAACCGCGACAAAACGCTGAATGTATTAAAATTCATTCGAACATTTCTGTAGTCGCCTATACAAGTTCAAACCCAGTTCATGTCTTTGTGTCTTCGACAAAGCGCAGCAAACCTCGAAACTGCCCGTCACCCTGAGATGCTTTTCACATGTGTCACATTGTCAACTTCCAGCTAAGCACGCCCTCCCACGCGGCAGCCGGGACGGGCGCTGCTTCGTGGAGTTGGCATGGACTCCCCGCAAGCCCGTCATTAACGCGAATGGCTCGTGAATGTCGGAATGTTTTGTGGTTTATCTATGTAGATGACGTTATTCTGTAGTTACTTACGGTCATGAACATTATATCTATATGGCACCCATTTGATATCTATCCAAAGTAGACAATAGTTCATTCTTTAATGTGTGGATATCAAACAGTTTTTAACTTGTTGACAGGATAGCTTAACTGCCAAATGTTTAACTTGAGGTGATGAAAGAGTTCCTCAGCACTATCTTCTATAATATAAAAATGAATCGCAAAATGTGTTGGTAAGCGCATAACTCAACAACGCCTGGACCAATTTGGCCAAATCTTTTTTTAAAATGTTCGTTGAAGTTCGAGGAAGGTTTTTACGGCGAGAAAAATTAGAATTACTTTTCCACGCGGACGAAGTCGCGGGCGGCCGCTAGTTTATAATGAAATTCTCAATTTCACGATTTAATAACCAGCATCTCCTTACACATATTTTACTTGTCTCTCCATCGTGCCGTTCCTAGATAAGGTAAAACAAACCACCGGAATACAAAAAACCTACCAAAAATAGTTCTCTAATCGTGAAGAAACAATTTGATTCTATATCCTTGAATTGAAAGGATGCTTCTAGAAAGTATTTGTGTAGAAATTGTATAGTATTATCGAGTTAACGGGTGACGGTCGACTTTTATACTCGTATCCCATAGCGACTTGACTGTATCTTTTGGCTCTTTTTCAGGTGAAGTACAGGTATAATAGTATAGCAACTGTGTGCTACCGTACTATTAATAACATAGCTATGTTGATTGTTACTTACGAGCGTTGGTAGCTCAAGGACGTGTGCCTTTGAAACAGAGGGTAGTAGGCACGAGTCCGAGCACGCACCTTTGGATTTTTAGTTTATGCACTTATTTACGCGGTGAAGGAAAGTTCAAGGAAAAATCGACAGGGTCGCGAGGATGCTTGCACATTTCTTATCGAATTCCTGAAAATTGTGGAAACGATTCTGCACGTGTAACCATGATCTAGTCCCGTAGTGTAGTATCCCTGTTTAAGGGTTGCAAAAGTCTCTTGAATGTAAGTCCAAGCGTACCCCGTGACCTAAACCTTGGACGCTATGTCAGTCGCTGACACGCTGGGTCGTGTGTTGTTCATAATACCTGGGAGCTGATACTGTGACGATGGCCACCAGCGAGCTGCTGAAGAGCCGGTCGACGAGGCAGGTGTCCTGCCCGGAGCGACTGGCGTAGATCTCCTCGATGCCATCGTCGGGCGTTAGCGCGAACAGGTGGTAGCCGCTGCTACTGCCTGCCACCAGGGACCTGCCACCACAACACAACACACATTAGTTCATTCATTTCTAATTTTCTAATCTATTAAACATGTATTCAATCATACCACCTTATACTTTAATGGAATAACCTTTACCCAAAGGTTATCTAGAAGAGATTGCTTATAGCTGTAAAGCTGATTACCTTACATAATTATTGTAATCAGTATGTAGTTCTATTTCTGTTGTATGCCATATAAAATATTATACACTAGAGTTAGTGTGAGTGTATGACGTGTTGAAGTAAACTACTTCTAGTAATTGTATTTTATGTCAAGCTAGGAATGCAATAGTGGATGCATTCATAGTGAGAATGCATCCACCTAATGGTTCGGCATTTTGTTACGACGGATAGTCATCGAAACATATTATTATGTCGTCTATGAACTATCGAAATAATTATGGCATTGTCTAATCAAAAGCAGCTATGTACTGTATTTTTGTTTGGTGCTAAGATGATTTTGATTTTAGTGGTCTTGTTTAAATAAAAGACAGACGATTATGATTATGATTACATTTTTAGTGTAAGGTATCATCGCAAGTTACGAGTGATTTGCGATGCTGATGAAAATACATTAAAATGAAAATCGCTTACAAACAAATGTTAATTGAAATAGAAATAGTAAGATAGATGTCAAGAAGTAGATGTTTCGAGTGAACAAAGTAACAGAGTAACAATTGTTAGTTTACAAGCAATTTAGAATTTAAATTGACCACAGATAACGCGAATAATATATTGTTATTTCATGCATTTAATAGAATTTTCATTTTCAGATTCAACTACAAATGACACAATGGATAAATACTATTGCTATGGTATTCGCAAAAGCCTTTTGAGTAGCCCTTTTTATGCTTCACTCACTTCGTTTCAGGGCTAACTTAGCCCGGTAACAATAGATGGCGCTGGGAATCGATTACACTGCGCAAATGATTCGCCTTTACCTATTAGCGATCGACATCTTTATTATGAGTATAGAGATGGCCTATCGACACTTGCAATATTAGTTTCATTTCTGAACTTCACTTCATCTTCAATGTAACATGTAGTCAAAGCGTGCGTAGCGTCCGAAACTAGGTACCTGCTAGGTTCGAGGATGACGATGCACAGGGTCGCGTTTGGCATATCGTTATGTGGATTAGTAGGGCACCGCGTAGTATGCGTATCATATGGGCCGTAATTCAATCCACTCTAAAGATATTATTTTAGCTGACACCAACACATTTCAAATCATTACAAATAATAATTCATAATAGGACCCTGGTACCTAACCAGGGTCATTGCCCCTTAACCAGTGGTCAAGTACCCTGTTCCATATTCTGAATTAATTAAACTTTTAACAAAGTCGGTAGGATGAGGTTGGTACTCACAATGATAATCTTATATGGAGCAGCATTAGCTTGAGGCAAATGACCTTTGGTCTGTTATTATTTTTTAGCTATTTTATTTTAATATAAAACAAATTCCTTTATATAGGAAGGTAAATAAGCAAGGGGTCAACATCAGTGACCCACTTGCTCCTATATAGGGAGGTACCATCAGGTAAGTGAACACTGCCGCCCATGCATATCAACTACGCCAAAAGAAATGCAGATGCGTTGCCTGCCTTTTAGAAAGGTACAGGCTTGTTTCTTGAAGATTTGAATTTGTTGAAAAATGTTTTCCTTTAAACAAAAGACACTTGAAGTGACACAACCTAGGAGATATCAGGCGCGGAAAGGCTTAACATTACTATAACAGATAGGGTATTGAAAAAATTACTCTATGCCTTCCTCCAATTCAAACTTGGCCTCTTTTTAGACAAAAGAAATAGCCTTGCTACAAGTATTTGAGACGGTGCTATGCAATGTAAGTGTAAGAACAATATATATATTCTCATTAATAACAAGAGCTGAAATCAGCGGAGGTAAGTGTGGGATGTTGACCCAAAGGGTGAATATTCTCTTACAATAACAAATGATTTTTATGGACCAGTTCAGTGCCCCAGAGATAAAAAGAACAAGTTTTATTCAAGCCAGTGAAGTAAATTCTTTTTACAATACCACAACATAAGGTACTTACTGTGACTTCGAAGTTATTCAAGCAGGTCATAATATATTTAAATGTTAATTAATGGACATACTAATAAAGATGATAAGTGCTATCTCTAGTTGATGAAAGTAAAGTGCCAACATACAAAAGTAATCTAGATGATGGTTTTCAAAGCACTTTCAATAGACAGGTGCTGTGTGATTATTCTTGTATAAGTGTGCATTAGCTGTTGGCTGTCTGTAATTTTTTTTTAACATAAATAGTACACAAAACTGTAAAATTTCTTCAATCAACTATCCTTAATGGCCAACCATGATAAAATATCAATAGAGGAAATTCTATGGTAGTAGAAACATGATACCTAAGTAAAGTTTTGTATGTCAATTACCTACATAATATGTTTTCTTTCTTTAATATATATCTCTAATAGTCTGTAGCAAACAGGATATAGTTTAGTTTAGATGGATGGCAATCTTACTTAAATTAACATATCAAACACAGTTCGAGATTAGCCAAATCAATATGAGAGATGAGAAAACTTCCTGATTTTCATCTTGAGGTATACCTATTAGTCTTACTAGCTTGACAGTAAGCTTGAGTACAAGTGGAGTGCAAGCAGGGCTCGTGACGGCTGTTTACAAACCAATATGTACCTATGAATGATGCGATATTGTATAATCATCAGATTAGACCAAAATATGTAGGTATGTTAGCCTGAACAATCACAAAATAAAATACCTACATCATTTCTAGTAGTAATCTACTAAAAATGCAATAATCATAATGTCCGTTTCTATTCAGCAGAAGCAGTAAATTTTTATTTTAACAATTACACCTGATGTGCACATAATGATGCAATATTGTCTCCCAAGCGTTAGTCATAATCTGAATATCCTATGTCTTTGTTAATGTTATGTACTTATTTTGATCATGATTATTTTAAAACTTTAGAAAGATATTATCACCCAAAATTACCTAATGAATGTTCATGTTATAAATGGCAGAAACCAGTAAATCATTATATTAGCTCAGTGCATTCATCAAGTTTAAATAATTTCAAGTGCATCCCTTTGTAAGATAGTGACAGCTGTCATATTCACACAAAGTTCTGGCACTCCTTGGCTAACAGAGGGTTAGTCCTCAGGGCATAGGGTATAGCAGCAGGAAGTTCCTGATGAGGGCTTTATCGTGATCAATGCAGCAGCACACAACAAATAGTGTTTGGTCCTGGGACGCCATGTTTGTTTACGCCAGCTGTTGGTGTCGGGCGAGCGCGCGTTACGACACGGCTGGCAATGACATATTGCATCACCGCGCTGCCGAGCCCCGCGCTTCTACTCTGCCGCTAATTCGTGACACTGAGCGCTTTCGCAACCGCCACTGCGGGGACCTTGAGCTCCAGCTGGCGAGACCCCCGCCAGCCCAGGCCCTCGCCAGCGCTCCGACGTCACAACCACCCTGACAGAAACGCTACTTACGTGCAATCCTGATTGAATTGAACGAATATTCCTCCTGCATTTGATCCCTCAGTGTTTTGACCTCCTCCCAAACTCATTGGAGCGTTCCGAGTAAACAGATTGTTCTAAAAGCTTAACGCTGCACACGACATACGCGCACTATGACCTACGTAATCAAACACTAAATAGTCAGTCACTTTTATTAACAAGTAAATATTTGAAACCAATAATTCGTTCGTCACAAGAAGTAGATTTTTTGACACAAAGAACGACCTTGCTACTAAAAACAAGCCCCCTCCCGCACAACACAAATCGCACAAACACAGCTCGCCTCGCTCGACGGTCCGCTCACTAGCGAGTCATTCGGACAAGAACAATAAAATTGTATATATGAAAAAGCCAGTAGATGATAAATAAATAATAAATTGTTTATTCAATAATTAAATAAATATCATAAATAATATAATAATCTCTTTATTTCGGAATAAATCCATATGAAACACAAACATACACAAAACATAATACAAAAATATAGAAAAAATACACAAATTACAAACAAAACATTACAAGTTAAAATAAGTTAAATTAAGCCCACTACTTTCTGTACCAAATGTTTTTGAAACGGGCAGTCTAAGCGGGCTGCTATGGTCCTTAAGATGTTGTTATTGCTGGCGCGCACGCGCTGCAGCAACGACGCAGCCCTTTTCCGCATGATAGCGTGAAACCCGTCAACCCTGACTTGCGCAAACATGTTGGAAGCGCTGCAGTGGCGCGGCAGCCCTAACAACATCCTAAGGGCGTTATTATACTGCACACGCAGTGCATTGTAGGCTCGTTTCGTATACTGGGCCCATAGGCTGCACGAGTAGAACGATTGGCAGTAGGCTCTAAATAGCGTTAATTTTACTTCGTTAGTGCATCGTGCAAACCTGCGGGCCAGCATATTACTCCTTACCGACAAAGCCCTGCGTTCCCTCTCTATATCTAGATCATCTTTCAAAGTGTCTACTACTTTGTGTCCTAAATATTTAAAGCTGGTAACAATATTTAAAGGAGTACCATCTAATTTAACCGGAGGTACAGCTGTAACCTTAAATTTACCAGCTTTAAATATAAGGAGTTCACTTTTTCGCGAATAATATTTTAGACCATGCTCACGAGCATACTTCTCGCAAACCTGCATTAATTTTCTCAACCCATTTATAGAGGGACTCAGCAGTACCATGTCATCAGCGTAACTGATATTATTAACGCAGGTACCGTCAATGTGACAACCTACATGAATACTGCTGAGCTCCTCTATAAGGGCGTTCACATACAGGTTAAATAAAATCGGAGAAGTTAGAATATGATAATTATTACATAGGCATTAGGGAGGTAACTTTGATGACATTGAATTTGAAATGTGTTATTTTGACATGATAAATTGTCAGAATGTGTCCAACCAAACCTGGCGTGGGATGGGAAACCACCGTAAACAGATATCTATATAGCCCGGCCAAATGAAACATAAAGAACTACAAAATGGCAAGTGGATGTGAATCTTTAGTAAGACTGAATTTGGTTGGTTATTACGGTAGTATTGAATAATACGAACAAAATCAAACTGAGCACACTTTTATTGGGCACACTCTAAACTGTACCCATCAAAAAAAGTGAAAATCTGACAAATCATGATTCTGTCTCTTTTATTCTTAGCGATTTCTGTATGTAGTTGTTCCGTTTACACAAGTATTATTTGTGTGTCGGGTCTGTTTGATCCTTTGTCTAAGGTCCAACCAAACCATTGGTTAATGTAATCTACGTAACGTCATCTATTGGATTTTTCATTTGCAAGACCCCTCAATACCCTCATTAATTTTACTAGACTTCCCCTCGGGTTTTGCTCACGCAGTTTTTATCATAATATAACACACAATAAAAGCAAGTTGGTCACTGTCACACCGAAAAAACCTAAAACTTTCGTGATGCCAACATAATTATGGTTCATTCAGTACTATTACACCCAGAACTATCAATTTTATTAGTAGAATTTATGACTAAAATCCCATACATTGCCTGTCAGTCTGATGGTTCACTCTAATCTCGAAAATTGCTTTTTGTTGCCTTGTTTTTCGCTGTTACATTGACCAATACCTATTACTTATGTAAGTAATAAGCTGTTTTTATAATAAAGATAGTAAGTGATAGTAAGTGAACAAACACTGCCACCCATGGACATCAGCTACACTAGAAGGAGTGCGGATGCGTTGCCGTTGCCGGCCTTTTAGGAAGGTAAGTATAGGTTCGTTTATAAATTGAAGATAAGAATGTGGTACCGGTTCAGAAATACCTGAATATAATATTAAATATTGTCTTATATCTGTAACACAAGTGCTTAAACTAGTACTTAATACGAGGTCAAGTCAATGTATTAGAATGTGTAAATAATTATTGAATAAAATATATTATTATTTTATATCAAAGTTTTAACTTTCTCCCTCCTGCTACAAGGAGTGGGTAATATCCTGATACGCGGACCTCAGTCAAGCGTATTATTATTATTATGAGCCCGTAATGTCCCACTGCAGGGCAAAGGCCTCCCTATCCTTTTTCCACCTACTCCGGTCCTGGGCTACGGTAGACCAGTCTTTTTGAAAAGCGTCTAGCTCTTCACGCCATCGTCGCCTCGGTCTGCCGCGAGGACGTTTTGCATTTTGGGGCATCCACTTTCCGAATCAGAAACACTACTCTGCGCTCCAGAACGCTCATAACCAATGTCTCTAAAAAGGCTGCTCTGCTTAAATGGGATTGGGCCGGTCACGTCAGTCGCAAATAAAATATATAATATATAAAAAAATATATGTCCATTTTACTCCCATGTACGTGTCCTACGGACTGCATCACAGACAATCGGAAGGTTTCGATGTTCCTATTGGTCGTACAGAAATGTCATTTCTTTCATTAGATTGTTTCCATTCGGATACATAAAACTATGAATATTTGATTAAAATAATCGTTTAAAGACATTAATTTTCTATTCAGAATTAAGCTTATTATAATAAACTTAATTATATCAATAATAGTAAAGGAAATCTGAGTTTTTCGTGTATAATTTGGCTGTATAGTATTATTCCATTGCCGTAATCGTCAACTGACATTTGACGTTTGTTTGACAGTCAGCTGTTTTCAAGGCATCAAAATACGCGAAGAAGAAAACAAAACGTGCTTTCCGCGTGTTTTGAAATAAGTTAATATAATTTAAGTTCAAAATGGGTCGCAAAATACCAGCTAAGAAACATCGTGGTGTTAAAGATCCGGCGCAGCAGCAAGCTAGGCGCTTACAAAGGTGTTAAAGCATCTCGTTTTAGTATTGTTCATTGGCTTCTCTTGTGGGTTAAGTTGTGTGAAATGTAGTGTGTTTTTAGTCTTAAGGGTAAGATCAACGTGCCGCCGAAGGACCCGGACGAGCAGCCCGTGCCGCGCTCGCTGACGAGGCTGTTCGCCTTCCAGGACCGCAAGCCCGGGGACGACGTCAAGAAGAAGAAACCAAAACGGTTCCAACTTGCCAACACAGACCCAAGTAAACATTTTATGAGACGATTTCAAATTGTAGGGGTTCTATACACATATTCCCGAAAGTATAGTTTATTTGTAATCAGGCATGTTTGTAAATTAATTATGTATTTGATGTTTTGTGATTGTTTCTGATAAACCCTACAGAAAAGGCGATGTCATGATTACCTCTCAATTTATTTTCTTGTTTATTTCGATTAATTTATTCCATAGGTAAGGATTATGGAGAAAAGAAATCAATATCACAAATGAAAAAGCTGCCCGGTGAATCAGGACGGTCCTTCTCGCTGCGCATCAACAGCGCTGTCAAAGCTTTGCATGGGGTCGTGGAAGAACAAGAATATCCTGTTAGTATTGAAACATTTGATAAATAAATGCATATACATTTATGTACATACTATGAGAATCATTATTCAATTTGAAATGTTATTTTGATTTTCATATTGTGATAATCCTATTTGTATAGCTTGACATTGAAGAGGACGAGGATGCTAAGGGGTCGCGCATGGAGGCGCAGCGGCGGCGGCGCGAGCGCAAGCGCCAGCGCGCGGGCGCGGCGGGCGGCGACGCGGCGCCCTCGCGCGCGCAGCGCCTCGCGCTCAAGAAGCAGGCCAAGAAGCAGAAGGAACTCGAGGTACTTATCAATCAGCCAAACACTACACCTCCTTTACAAGTAGTAAAGTAAGGTATTCACTTTCATTTGGATTGTCCCTCAGGCTTCGCAAGAGAAGCGCGAGGTGGTGTACGAGCGCGTGGGGTTCGGCGAGGTGGCGCACGCGCCGCCCTCGCTCACCTTCAAGAAGAAGGCCGGCAAGGATGACGGCGCTTCGAGGGTAACTTATCCCATCTATAATTTTGTTATTACTAGGCGACAGGTAGTGGTGCAGGATCGACCAAAGTGGCGTTCTCTCGTTTCGGAGGCCAAGAATCGTTTCGGGTCACGGAGCCAGTGGAGTAAGTAAGTACATATTACACCAGACCTCTAAGGTTTGAATGTTTAGTTAAAATGTTCGTATTTTTGCCACACGTTGAATAATACAGCGGATAGTCACTTTTAGGGTAACTACTACAGTCTATGAAATTGAAGCTAATGTGTTAAACATAAGGTAAGTGTATTTAAGATTTGTGTACTTTGACATTAGCTCCTATAAATATAACAATGATGTTTGAAACAGCCTGGCCGCCGCGACCTGCTGCTCAACAAGCTGCTGCCTCCCGGCGGGTCCCCGCGCGGCGCGGCGGGCGCGGCGGGCGCGGGCACAGCGCGGGCGCGCGCGCGCTCGCTGCCGGCCGCCGAGCGCCTGCGCCGCGAGCGCGCGCGCCAGGCCGCCGTCGACGCCTACCGCGCGCTCAAGGCAAACAACCTCAAACAGAAGACTAAGACGTAGCTGCTGACTAGGGTTTATAAGCAAGAGAAGATAATACAATTAAGGAGAGTTAGAATTATTTTACAATTTTATTATAAAACGTATGTGTAAATGCGATAATTTAAATGAATCACTGATATTTCTTTTTGAATCTTGTTGAAGATGTAAATAGTGATAGTTTATTTGTCTACGTAATATACGATTTTTTAAGAT
Organism: Cnaphalocrocis medinalis; assembly: GCA_014851415.1. Taxonomy (NCBI): domain Eukaryota; kingdom Metazoa; phylum Arthropoda; class Insecta; order Lepidoptera; family Crambidae; genus Cnaphalocrocis; species Cnaphalocrocis medinalis. The sequence goes on from CM026288.1 coordinate 12,161,950, forward strand.
TGCTTTAGTTGTTTTTTTCATGGCATACCTACATATTTTCACTTTTGCTTAAATTTCGTCTCCCATTTGTAGAATATTATTTCATTGGACATTCGTCGTTACCGTAAAATCATTTCGAGTAGGTATCGATGCCCCAGTTTAGTAGATGCCAATTAAACAAATTGCTGTAAATTTTCGTAAGGCGCTTAAGAATCTCGAGAGGCTTAGCTCCGGCTACATCCCTTATCCATTGTTATGGCGACCAAATTAATTGAAAATGTGACCCGAGAAAACAATTTTCACAATTAAATTTTTTTTTTCAAAAGTTATAATTAGGAGATCTTTCATTCTTAAAATACTCTACCTCATTATATATGGCAATGGCAGGATAAAAAATGCCATCCAGTTCCAACCACTGTGCGTTGGGGCATGGTCTATCGTCAACCCTGGTTGAACCGCGGTCTAGGTTCTGGACCACTGGAGTGGAGAACCACTCTGCGTCACGCAGATGACGTGATATCCAACATTGTCACTGAGTTAGTACTTAGACGTTATAAATTATTTAAAATACGACTTTGCGTGATCAAGCGTCAGCTCCATAAAACATTGCTCAGCCCGAGTGGTGGTCACTGTAACAAATAAAATATGGTAATAAAAATATACGAGCAGCACGTATTCTCCATGCGTCAAGGAATAAAAAACTGGTTTGAAATGACACTGTTTTACGGAATATTATTAACTTTATGACAATAACTGCGGTTTGTACTGTGGTCGCCGTCGTACCGAGAACGTACGACTCGTTGTGCCTCATTCTAGAAATATGGGCATCTCGGAATAAGATTTACATCTTTTATAGCTTATTTACTAACAATTACATAAAAGTAAATAAAAAAATATTAGCCAGCACATTCCACATATAAATCACAAAATATTATTTAAAACGTAGGTACAATAACTATTAAACAGGTACAGGTACCTAAAATTAGAAAAATAATCCACATTGAACTTAAATTATAAAATCTATTCTTATTAAAATCAATGGCAATAAAAACAACATAAAACTACAATAGATAATTAACTACAAGTAAAATTAGGATTTACAAACTACAATAGATAATTAACTACAAGTAATCACATTTATAAAAGATAATGAATTAGCATAACTTCCAATTATTCAGTTATACATTTTTATCGACTTTCCTGAGCCGGGTACCTACAGCAGATCTCTGACTCGTTTTTTGTAAACCAGAACGGTGTTATGGTGTTGCGGGGCCCGCGGGAGTCAAGTCCTTGAGTGAATCGTTTACCCTCCGGTGATCCTTCTGCTTATCTTGCCATTCATTTGCATTATTGACCAATCAAATGATCTTTATAAATAGTCAAAAGTAGCCAAGGAGGTAATAGTATCTACCTACTTATTTGGCGTAGGTAACTCAGTGGATAAGAACAGGGAAGCGTCTCTTGCTTGGGAGTTCGAGAGGCGAATCCGAGTATGAATCTCAATCTTTTTCAAATCTATTTGCGTATTCCTAGGTAACATTAGCTCAGCGGTGAGCACACCGTGAAGAAACCTGTAGGTTTCGGATGTATAGTTTCTTAAACGCATAGGTACCTAATCATGATTCAGTTGGTCTAGTTCACGATTCAGTTAAAAGGTGGCGAAAGTCAGACGGCAGTAGCTTCATTGTAAGTAGTTACCAGACTTCCAAAACCTGGATAATATCTAAGAGTGACTCTGGGCTCCAAAGTGACAGCTTTGGACGCAACCGGGAAACACACGCTGAGATGAAGAAGTTTATTGTCATAATTACCTGAGGATTCCTCTCACATCTCCTCCGTGGCCGCCTCCCGTCTCGAGCCCCTCCAATAAGATTTCCGTCGGCTTTCGTTACCTTAATTAATCTATTTTGCTCGTTCAGTCGTCTCAAGTGCCTCTCGGGGCCGCTAATTGCAGTGACATACTAATGTACCAAAATAATTAGTTTATTTATGTGGTAGTCAGTATTAAAGCCAATTTAAGTAAGTAGCGACTATTTTTACAATCTTGAGTCGGTTTTGAAAAGGGCGTCTGAAACATTTCGTATTAGTTAGGTTGCTTCTGTTGATTAATAATATTTTAGTCGCCGCAATCACTAGGGTGGGTAGGTAAGTTAACTTTAGTTTTAAACTATTATTTGCTCCGAATTACTTATTTATATTTAGATCTTTTTTTACTTGTCTCACCATGCATAAAACGAGCCTTACAAACAGTCGACATAAATAAGAATAACTTACTATTGCAAAGGATCATTAAACAGTGAGATACTTAAATGGTTGATTAAACCACGAGCAATTCATTTGCACGTCACTTTTTAATTTGAATCTTATTATCAAATAAATTCAATGTCAATGACTAACAATTTATTCGATCATGAACCAAGTAGTACTTACAGGCTAAGTAAAGTACTTAAGTACTTCATACAATTATTATTTGAAGGGGTTTTGTTGTCTACCGACCGTCGACATAATGTAGGTAGGTACTTACCTAACTATAGGGCACTTTGAACCTTGTGCGCTTTAGATTTTATGCTAACTAGGGTACGAGATAGTACGAGTAGAATTCAATGGGCGCAATGACTGACGCTTAAACCCGAATAGTTCAAGGTTCGATTCTAGAAAACGATTTTGATTAGGTATCTTTGGTCTGGGAGTTATTAGGCTAAAATTTCCCATTTAGTGCTTCTGTCTCTATTTAATAAAAACAATCTGCCAATCTCAGACCTTACCCGTCCTTATTACGTTATCTATACTTAATATAATAAAGCTGAAGAGTTTGTTTGTTTGTTTGTTTGAACGCGCTAATCTCCGAAACTACTGGTGCGATTTGAATAATTCTTTTTTTGTTGGATAGTCCATTTATCGAGGAAGGCTATAGGCTAAATAACATTACGCTATGACCAATAGGAGCAAAGACAGAGCGGTAAATGTGTAAAAAACGGGGAAAATTTTTCCACGCGGACGAAGTCGCGGGCGGCCGCTAGTCGTATTATAAGTATTATTGAATAATGTAAATTAATCTTCATCTTACGGTGCTCCATCGTTATCTGGTTGAAGCGCACACAGTGCACATGCAGGTGTACACCTACATGCGACGCGGGTGTAGGTAGTAATGTAGGTACTCTACAGTTCTACACGCGCCCTCCCAAACGCTAACGAAGGTCGCTGAGACGAATGTGAAAAGCTTTTAGCATGATTACAGCTCGAGTTAATTAAACAAGTAAATCGCGACTCGCGTTTGTTTCTATAGTTGCGCCGCCCGCAACCTCTCGGGCGAGGACGCTCTCGTCACCGGCAGTTGACCTATGTTTATTCAAAAAGTCCAAAATGGCGAGGGTGATTTACTACCGCGGAGGAGGCGCTCGCGCGCCCCGCGCACACGCAACACCTTGTATTTGGCACCGCTGATGAAAGTTCGCCTTTTTTACTGCTTTGCGGCTTTGTGATTTATATGAGCCATCGACTAAGGTAAAGGTAGACCAGTATCTAATTAATAATAGGTAATCGTTTTGGCTACAAGGCCTTGTGGTATTTCGAAAATTTCTACGAAAAGGTGGGTAGATAACTTAAAAAAGTAGGTAATGTTGTTTCCGCGTAAACGCAGCTCTACTTCTAAATTATTAGGTACTGACTTCGTTTAATCGAGCTCGTGACAAGGACAAAACAACAGATGTTCTTTAGTTTGTATAATTAGGCACTCAATTAAGTAGATAGAGTTTATTGTAAGAGTAAAATAGAAATTGCAAAAAACTGTACTTATCTAAACATGCCGGACGCATATGTAAAAGGTAACGCAAAGTGCCTAAGATGTAGAGCGTAAGCTTTGTTCACCCTCTTGTCTGAATATGGTCTAATTGTAGATCTATTCTTTTCAGGTAGGTACGACAGGATATCCAGTGAAACAATTTATGTTCTGATAGTCAGTATAATGACATCTCATTATTTAGTACATTTCACATACTCTGTATCTTCCACTAATCACAAACCTATAACACTTCATAACAACATAATAAACACTATTTAAACATTATTTAATAGCTAAGAAATGGGAACGCGTTCAACACTCCTCATTACGAGAGCAATCACAGCGAGTAATGGCGGGCCTTTTTCATGACAGATGACATTTTACTTTTTTTATTTTTGACAGACGCGTTCCGTTTCCCGAGATAAGGTAACAGCTTGGAGTGTCGCTGCATCCGCGTCAGGCATCACGAACGTACGTCTTAACTGGGAAATCTTGTTCGTTGAGGAAATTTCGCAAAAATCTACATTTGGCCGTTTAGGCCGGTAGGAAACGAACAAGTTTATGGATTTTTATCTGAGAGGAATAAGTTTTAAACAGATTTTTCCTTATCTTTTATTTAGGTATTTACTAACCGAAACCCCGGATTCTGAAAGGCCTTGCACGTCCGAGCCTCGCAAAGCACGTTTTCCGTTGGTATGAGTACAATTTTTATCAAGCTTTTGGGCTTTTGTTTCGGTGTGATAATAAAACCATTCCGAAGCGTCATAAATAAGCTGCACATCCGGCATCCGAGCGGCTCGCTTGTCCCAACGCGTCTAAACCAAACAGTTTCGCGGATTAAGGAAGTGCCTCCTTTAGCCATTAGCATTAGTTTATCGAGCCATTCCTAGGCATAACGATCATTACATAATGCCGGCATCGGCAGCGCGGGGACGCGATCGTTTCATTTGTATAATCATGTTATTTTTATTTCAATGACGTAGTATTTGTTTCTTGATCGATCAATGCAGGAGGTAGTCTAGTATTTTCTGATCTAAGCACTAACTAGATTGTTATTTTTTATACTTAGGGGAGTACCTACGAGAGGACTACACTGAACCATTAGTTGAAGAAAATCCTCAATTTCCATCAAAGAAAAAAGTCCAAAATTATACTCCTTATTTAGTTACATAACTAACTTAATTACTTATGTAAAATAAGCCCCAAAAAAGAAGAACCTAGCAAGTAAATAGGCAGTAAGATCAAGACACTAATATAGGTAGAGGTCTATTATTTAATTGACCTACCAATTAATTTGTGAGTAGATATTCGTATTCGGTTCATAAACATATAAGTAGATATGTTTATTTGTAATATAAATAAAATATAAGCTGGCCTTATTAGCGATAATAATGAACTAAGTAAGTACCTAAGTCAACATTTTCAGACATCTAGTGAGAGAGTTGTTCTGCATGTAAAATTAACTTAAAGTTCATTCACTCCTTTGTTCTGAGTAACGGGTAAATATGAGATTAAAATACTTTGTTGAGATTTAATCTAAAGTTCTTTGAATTTGTGTTCTATTCCCACAAAGTTACCATACAACTTTGTAGCAATACTTACTGTGTGGTTTGATTACATTCAGCGTATTAAAACAACAATAAATTACCTATAAGTAGAGCATTATTATGAAGATCGAATTTCTAGCTATGTTAAGGAAAGAAAAATGAATACAGAAAGCATAAACTAAGGTAGGTACTTACATCCATACTTATCCTAACTATCCTAACTAATATTATAAATGCGAAAGTAACTCTGTCTGTCTGTCTGTCTGTCTGTCTGTCTGTCTGTCTGTCTGTCTGTCTGTCTGTCTGTCTGTTACTCTTTCACGCCAAAACTACTGAACGGATTTAAATGAAATTTGGTATACAGATGATCTAGACCCTGAGAAAGAACATAGGCTACTTTATATTGCGAAAAAGGGGGTTGTAAGGGGTTAAAAGGGGGGTAAAAACTTTTCCACGCGGACGAAGTCGCGGGCGGCCGCTAGTATAATATTATAAATGCGAAAGTAACTCTGTCTGTCTGTCTGTCTGCTACTCTTTCACGCCAAAACTACTCAACGGATTTAAATGAAATTTGGTATACAGATAATTTAGACCCTGAGAAAGGACATAGGCTACTTTTTATTGCGAAAAGGGGGTTGAAAGGGGGGTAAAAAGTTACTTTTCCACGCGGACGGAGTCGCGGGCGGCCGCTAGTAATATATACCTACAACAACAATTGTTATGTATAATATATATATTTTTAAGGCTTAGTAAAATTAACATCACTGCCAGTACCAATGACACATAATTCGAAATTCAAAAAACATCAATGTTAAAAGCAATAAAAGATCCTCTCAACATTAATACGTGTCAAAATCACGAAGGTGGAAGTAGAAAAAGTTTTCAACCCCAGTTTCCTTAAATGAGCGTTTGTCGCCTGCAAAATAAATAATATTTTGTGGAGCAGTTAAGTAGGAATCGTAATTTATGTGAATTATATATGAGTGAAAAGACTCAAGAGTATGGAAGACATTTTCTAAGAACCAGCAAACGCGGTAACTGGTGAGTTTTTATAATAAAATTGATTGATTGTATCTTAGTCATAATAATTTGCATAAACTTTTGTTTGTTATGTAACGGACTAATCCTTTTAATTTTCATTGTAAACGTACTTACAAAAAAAAAATATTAATTCCTTATACGGAAAAGATTGATCTTCAAATATTTAAATAATAATAGTTCGTCGTTATTTATGCAGACTTGTTGGTTAAGACAATTTGATAACTAAAATTTGCAAGTTGCACAAACAAGACTGAGCTATACGGATATTAGGAGTGTACTAGTTGAAATACTGTAAAGAAGAAAACGAGATCGTTATCACGAAAGGGGATATTACGGCCGCCATTCGTGTGTTGTCCACTTGTACATATCGCGATTCACGCGTGGTTCCCGGCGACGCGTGTCAAAGGCACTCAAACGGTCCCGCAGCACACCACGTAGCATGGTGAGATCATTAGCGTTCGCATCTCATCTTAGCGCGGCATCCCCATTTACGTCTATAGCTGTTCCTTCTTAATCGAGCTTTTGATGTTCGGGAGCAATTTTGGTGCAGCAAAAAACCATATTTTTATTTTTTGTAGAATAGTTAATTGAACAATTAACTTAACTAATAACATGCAATATCTTAACGAAGATTGGACCAAGAAAGTTGAAGCGCACTTAAAATCCGTCCTAAAGATAAAGCATCTGAACTTCGTGTTTGCATTTCGCAATTATTTGGGTATTTGCCGGGGTGTACTACTCGTACAATGGACCAAGTAATGCGGAAACAGGAGTCCACTTTACATTACATTACTGTGGTGAAGGTTTGCTTAAAATAAGTACATTATTAAATCATATTTTATACAAGAACAGTGAACAAGGGGCAGTGTATTGCAAACATGATTTATCCAGCCTATCTGTTAATCTTTAAACAAGTTCAAATTGGTCTTTGTTCATAAATTGTATTTTGGAACGGTTTCCTCGTGTGGTTTTGAATCGCCGGCATTTACCCGGTGACGCAAGCGTCATGTGACCCGAGGAGGAAAACTGCGCACGCGCAGGACCGGCCCCGGCGGAAACTGAACCCGCGAGCCTTTGCGCGCCCGCGCCGCGCCGCGCAGGTCCAAAGCATAGGGCTGCCAGTTACGGCAGCCTGGTGATTTGTTTTCGTAGATAGAAGTGAGCACCTCATACTGCCTAAGACAAAGTATCACCAGTTGGTTTAAATCAATCGAACTACCTGTCACTGTCCACTGCGTGACACTGCTAGGATATACTTCCCCCAAAAAGTGCCAACCATCCTGGTCTTACTGCAAACTGCATCCATCTGACACCTTAATTAGAAATATTCTTTAATCAATATATACATTTTTAATTTTATAAATATCGGAAAGTAGATTTCTACCGATATCGTCAGTCTATCGTGCTGTTAGGTGGTCTATGCTACTTATCTACATGTTCTCGTACTCGTAGTAAGCACTCCACTCACAAGTCTACACGTATTAACGTGTAGACTTCAACATCTCTATCAGTTCGCCTAGCTACTGCTATCTACTTCACTCCACTGCAGCAGCGTACCGACCCTGTGTGCAGTGATGTCTTTCATCAGCATCAGCCTGTTGCAGTCTACTGCCGTACATGGGCCCCTCATAATGTTCACCACTCCGATCGATCTTTGGCTACTCGCATACATCTCTTTCCAGCCCAACTTGTGCAGCTTTACTTCTTATATGTATTTCTTGAACAATTTAGAGTTTAGAAAAGCTTTCCTGCAAAGAAATTTATTTATTATGATTAGTGACCCTAGATACTAGCTCATGCGTGAAAGTACATATACATAGGTACGAAGGGAGTCGAAGTCATGTGAGCTGCGGTGGAGGGATTTCACGATCACATCATACGAGGATAAAGCCGCCACGTCGACGGAATCCGCCGGTAAAATAACAGATATTAGGAAAGTTATTCGATTAATCATTCTGGGTGAGCATGCCATAGGGTAGATGTGTTGATAAATAATAAAGAAACTATAAATACCATTTAAATTAACGGCTATATCGACCACAACAAAAGGCACACATAATGTATGTATTGTTAAAATAAATTAAGTAGATAATAATAATAAATAATAAACTTTATTAAAAATCGTCAGAACAATCAAATAACAAGTATATAACTTATCTATGCGGATATTATAAGTGAGTAACAACATAGATAGATAGGGTTGGTTGGTACAATTACCTTTTCAAAGGCAGCTTAGGAAGTACGATTGTAAATTTGTAGAGATTGTAGCCTCTGACAATGTGACAGTATCAGCTAGTGGACAATGACAATTGTCTGGAGCGTAGATGCTGCTGAGTGGCGTCCTTTATTCTTTCTTATCCGGCTAATAGTCTGGAGTTCGATGCTCTATGTCTGGATGGCTGCTGCGAGATAAACAGCTTAGTTTCCTTAAGATGCTCTAGTTTCATTGAGTAATGCACTCCAGTTTATATCAGCAAGAGTTGGATTAGCAGCGTTGTATACTATCTGCTATTTGACAGTAAACAAAATAAGTACACTTGAGCTATAAATAGTCAAGTTGGGATATATTGCGTGACGTCATTGACGTGATGCTTAGTTATGGATTTGGCAATCTCAACGTCGCTTATCTGCAAGAGTTGAATTTTTATTAAGTAGTTGATTATTAGTGACTATTTTGGTCTCAATAGCGCATTTGTGATAAAAACACTCTTTAAACTTGTTTTATCTAATTCTTACATAAGTTGGTACGATTTAAATAAAAAAATTGGTTCCAAACCTGCCTTCAGAAAGAGGTATTCTTTCTAAAGACGTAAAAAATATCGAACTTGAAGATATCTCTATCTCGTTTTGTGATAATTATGCTTAGAGAATGTCTTTTTCCATTCGTAAAAAATATCAGAAACCTCCGTTTGGCTTTATCGTAGTCGTTTATTATTTTCATTTGGAAAGAACTATGAGAAGGTGATGAATATTAGTGCTCTAACGTTACCGAGGCTAGTTTTCGAGCTATACGCGGCTGACTGGTTCCACTATTATATAATCTGTGCTTCAGTGGAGGTGAGGAGGAGGAGGCAATTGGATATGAGATGATAACGGTCAGGTGCTGAAGTTAATATCTTTAACTTCAGCGGCTGTGCCTTTTATCTGTCATAAACGCCGCTTCTCAGCTGCTGTGTCCTTAATCAAAAGCCTTGCCGTAGATTAGCCGACGCACGTTGCTTTATTTTACTAAGGATAAAGAAAGGTCGGCTGTGCTACGTAAGGCAATATTAATACGAGTATAAAGGAAGATTAATTATAATTTTAATTTCTAAAATAACTCTGCTGTGTGCGTAGAGCTTGCGGTTTTCGGCAGCGTGCTTACTCTACTGATTAACTGAAGACTCGGTTCGGGTCGCTCAATCTGCTGATTTAACGACCCGAGCAAGTCTTTGGCACGGAAACCAAAGATCGCCACTTTGATAGCTCCTGCGCAGCTTACCGCCAGTACTTAATGGACAATGCTCTGGTAGATTAACCTCGACTACATCTTTCCAGCAAAATCTCATCAGTTTATCAGTTATAAATATGTGACGCTGGGTATGAAAACGCTAAAAATCACATAGAGGACAAAATACAATTTAGAACCATGACTCTGTTCTCTTATTTTAATAATTGGGTGTTAGCAACCCTACGACGAAAACATGTTATTTTATTTGATTGTTCGTCGGAAACCTCACTTCTATAACGTAAAACGGACCTCAAACTCGTAAAAATGTGTTTGCGCTCGCGCCGGTCCTTTGTTGCAAACGAAGGAGTGGTTGTTATGCTATAATTGACATGAAGCTATTATTTTAAATATAAAGATCATATCAGCATAATATTAATATGTTACTTAATTGTAACATTTGAAGATACAATACAGGGTATATTGAACCATGTTTTGGTAAATTCTTGTACAAATTACATTTGAATTTAAATGCGAATGTAGGTACGACGTTACGTTGTATTGTTCTCGTATCATACCGCCTGGCAACCCTATGCCTGAATGACAATCCTATTCAACGCGCTGGGTAGGATTGTGACTGGGCAAATTAAATAGTTCAAAATTACATTTGTACCTACACTACTACGAGTAATATATTTATATGTATTACTAAGAACAATTAACCTTAAAATAAATGATTAGGTATTTTTATTCATACTAGGAATGATTCATGGAAAGGATAAGGATGACACACCATATTAATTTTCTTATCATGTCAGTCTGTCAAATACGAGAACATTAACAAGGCTATCGAAATGATAAAACTTAGTACGCTTCAAGTATTGTATGTAAGTACCTATCTAGTTAACCAGGCGTCCACCGCCATCGACCTGGCCCCATGGCTGTAGCCTAAAATGACACCGCGAGGAAACCAATTGGGTATTTGACAATTTTTTTTTATGTGTTTAATCAAAAGACGCCTCAATTTAAGAAACATCGTTGAAAGAATCACTTGATTCTCATTTGAATTACCTGAGATATCACAACTTTAAGAGCACGTATTTTGGGCAAACCCAAAAACGCTCTATACAAATGGCTATTGAATCGTGACGTCACGATTCAACCTTCTGTATGCGCGTCTAGTAAATTTTATATGGTAGCTATATCAAATGTTTCGTTTAAGTATATGGTTTTATAATAAAAGTTGATGAAAAATGTACGGGTAGTTCAATGATATAATTATTTTTTTTTAATTTTATACTTTAAAAATGGACTTGCCCATGAAACTTTCAATGCTCACAAAACCAGCTAGATGTTATATTTTTAACTGAAAATGTTGGCCATTGGTTCTTATTTACCAATATTTTGATAGAGTATCAATATTTTTTACTAAATCGAGATTAGTCAAATACCCAATTGATTGACATTGATTTTGACGATTATTACATTTAAAAAATACCTCAATGAAAATATAAAGTAGAGTAATAACATTTTTGAAATGCGAAACAATTATGTCTAAACGCGACAAGTACATACTTAAAACTACAATTTTCATAATGGCGCAAAGTGGCCACTTTTAGGAATTATTTTTTACATAAGTGTGCCCCAAAAAATTGTTGATACTTACTTTGTATTTCCAGGAGTCTCTTGGTCATATTTTTATGTGATAGGTGGCAGACGAGCAAATGAATCATCTGATGGTAAGCGATTGCCGCCCAGCATTTATAAGGATTTTTGCGGAATACTGACTAGGATGTGACATTAACTTGTAAATCTATTTACTTATTCGTTTATGGCATAGTCACTAAGAAGAATAAATGAATATGTTTATGAAAATGATGCAATGATAAAAATAATTTCTCAGCGTTTATGTAAAAACTTTGCAGTCGTCATTTTGCAATTATTCAATTATGTATAGCCAGCCATTTGATTTAACTATCGCATTAGAACTTATTATTTATTTGTATTCAATGATAAGTAATAGATTTTTAACACTAGTTTGGTATGCCAATCATGTAGTACACTAACCGGTAAGCACGTAAGGTAAGCATAATAATATAATCTGAACAACCTACAACTACATGTTAAACCTAAATCAGTTTTTCTCTCTCATCCTGGCTGCTCTCGGCCTCAACGTTTATTCCGCTGGAACATGCTTAATTATTTATTATAAGGGCTGCTGTTTTACCCTCCGGCGGCTAGCATATTTTATCAGTGAAGGTTTAAGCACTCTTTTAGTATGTCAACAAACCTCCGACGTTTTTATGCCTTTGTCATTTTTATTACAGAAGACACAATTGAGTTCAAGCTACTATTCATACTTTTCTTTAATCGCTTGAGATTAAAGAAAAGTTGTTTTTTATTTATTTTGCGTGGTGAGTTTATCTTCTTATTTTATTTTATACAATCTCAAACAAAAGAAAATGCATGTTAAAAGGGCGCCTTTCTTTTCACCGCATCAACTCTACATCGTCTACTAAAGTCGCAAATATTTTGTCGCTATCTTGGCTCCAAATACTAGATGTACAAAATCCTTCGCTAATTTTCATATTCATGTCGGGATCTTATCACCGTGACAGTCAAATAACAAGATGAATCGTATCATTGATAAATAATCCTAGAAATGATACTAGATCTACAGGAAACAGTGGCTTGCAAACAGATCATCCATCATCATTTTTGAAAGAAATATTTCGGTGTCAACTTTTAAGACTAAATTACCGATTGCAGCAGATAGATAAAGATAAAGATTTTGAGTAGTAAACAAGCAATTATTTGACTGGTCAGGCTGCTTTACCCTTAAGTAGCGTTGTCCAGTAATATGCACCACCAGTTTAAGTGTGGTACATGTAGCCAGGTGGGATTAGGCTGTAGGTCAGTCCCGGGCGCGGGCATACAACCGCGGTCACGCTGAGACGGACGTCACAGGGATATTGTTCAAGGTTACACACTTCTGCACACCGATATGGTCTCCATTAGCTACACGCTGACGGCCCTGAACATTTTTCCTAGGATAAGGAGGTACTGAAGACGGCGATAAGGGTCTTACTTACATTTTAACCATTAAGTTAGATATCTTAGGCGGCAAATAAAGACCACAAAGCCACCTCATCAAGGAAGTTAGTCGCGTGTCTGTCAGTCTAATTGCTATCCGAGGCTTAATTAGGTATCAGCTGAACTTCATCTTTTGCTGCTCACGTTTTCCTTCCATTTGTGTTATTTTCCTGGGAAAGGTCGCTTAGATTCGTTTCCTAAAATTCCAGCAGTATGAATACCTAAGTACTCGTATATTAAAAGATAGAGGAGTATGTTGGCGACAGTACGTGTTGCGCACATTTCATTAACAATTACGAACAAAGAAAGTTTGATAGGCGTTGTGTTTTCAAAACCGGCTTAGGTATGTACATAACTACAGCCTGACGAATTTTCGTCACGTGTTTTCCTTTTTATTAGTATTATTAAGGGTAGGTACTGTCATGGTCTGATGCATTGATCTGTCTAAAGGCTAGAATTGCGTGAAAGCAATCGAAAGTCACGCTACAATTTGCTGAGGCGGTCTGTGTGCTGCGCATGGGACTTTGGTAACGACAGTAACACATGCGCGTCCATGTGGTACATACGAGAATGTACCTAACAAAATACGTAACATAGTTGTTTGTCGCAGTTTTTTTTGTCTATGTTAATCAAAACCATTAGACGTTTGATAATGATGAATAAGGAAAGCATCAATTTAATGTATTTTTGTTATTTAAGTTTGGTATGAAGTACTTAAACTAAAATAGATTTATCGTCATTGTCAATAGCACAGAATACTTAATAGTATGTCAATAGTTCGGTTTTTACGAAAGTATGAAACTACATTACAGCAAAATTAGCAAAATTAATAGTTTAGTCTATTATGTACATTCTTTATTGAACAAATTTATTTATGAGCCTGTTTCTCTCATCATCATTAATTCGGAATGACACTTTCCGGTGAGACCTTCTTCTTTTGTCTATTAACTTTCAATAGTTATTTACATACAATGCATTTTTTTTAATAACAACATCGAGAATTTATGGAAATACAATCGACTCCTTATTATAATAGCTTTTATAACTTTTTATTGTAATTTCGGGGAAAATCTTGATGAAAAACCTAGAAGCCAGTGAATAGTCCCTTGTCACGAGAACGTGCGCCCGCGCCGCGAGCGCTTGCGCCGTGAACTTGACAGTTTTTTAGCCGTAAGCCCGTTGCGTCGACTCCGACATTTTGAATGCGTCAAACCAACTCCTGTTTATATAGTTTTGTTCACACTAGGGTTATAATAACAGACTAGCACCCATGCATTCACCTGGGTGGGTGCCCAGGATTTCCATGGGTGCATTATTATTATTATAGGTAAAAACCTTTCTTTTGAGTCACGTCTATGAAAAAATACGGCATGAAAATCCGTTGCGTTCGTAAAATCGTTCAAATAACACGCAGTTTTTTCCGAGTGGAAATTTAAACGTGTATATCTTGTGTGGGTAATCCGAAAGGCGTATTAAGTAGGTACCTACTTGTAAATTTTGTTTTAAGAGTGGAAAAGTACATATCATGAAATACTATTTATACTCGTCAGTTTAATTATCGAAGGGTTGTGTAGGCAACTTCATTCGAAAATAACTATCTGCATAATAACTTCTGGACTTGGCATTCTTGTAATTTTTATTAAGATTGAAGCTTTAAAATCTGCTGTGTAATTTCCTTACCACTGACGCAAAATCTGTTTTCTAAGTAATATAAATGTAGAGATGTTTAATCGACTTGGTCGTCTGATATACCTACTAAATACCTATATGTATTCTCATTTGCATGTTTTTGCATGTCGAAAGAAAAATGGTTAATTGATTATAACAGGATGTGCGAGTAATACTTATCACCAAGTTCAGTGGTAGCATTATTTAGCCAGAGTGGATCGACGAAAAAAAACAACTGAACATAACAACATACGTCAACGCACTAGATGCGCGGTAATTGTTTTAATGCGTATCTATGCGTCTACAGTGTTATCCTTCTTCAGTGACGTAATGAATCATCTAAAACCAGAACAGATCTCATAAGTTGTAATACGGTGTTTCACGCGTTGAAAACTTAGAGTTCATCACACTGTGCGGGTTGTGAGCTCTCTGTTGTCAGATACGTCAGAGTTGGCATGGTTAATTTTGATACCCAAAATAATTATTATTTCTTTGGGATCAGTTTGATATGATGTTATCTGATGTATTATTGACATAAATAAGTAGGTAACTATTTACAGTGACTAGCTCAAGTGGCGTCCCCACCTCAGAGCTAGACGTCGATTCAATATTGTGCGAGTGCAAACGCAGACAAACTGCATTATCTTATTTATTGACGGCACGTTGCTCATGCGCCGGCACCTGCACTGCTATAGGATGTTTGCGGCCCGTGTGATGTTTTCTTTACATGCGATAAGTCTTCAGATCGGTTATATCTGCTCTGATTCTTAATAATGTAAAGTAAACTGACAGATGAAAATTACACACAAGTTTCTATGCATTTTGACATTTTGCATGTGTCAAATTGAGTGATAATGTATGGGGATGACACATTGACATCTGTCAGTTTACTTTACATGATTATGAATCAGAGTATATTAATCATCGGGAGCATCATTCAGGCTCGGTTGCAAGCCTACTTCATTCGCTCACTTCGGAACCCCCCCTTTCTTGCTTCCTCTATTGTTGACACCCTGTTAGGCTATAGAGGTACGCTGTACCGTCCTTCTGCATGCATACTCTGCATTGAGGGTCTGTCTGTTACACCTAGATTAAACAAACGTTTGTTAAAGCCGGCATGCGCTGTCAGAGCGTTGGTCACGAAGTAGAGGCTTAACTTGTTACCCTGTAGACTTTTTCTGGAATACGGGGATCTAGTTGCGGTAGAGGTAGTGAAGACACTGGTTGTGATGACATTAGACATGCGCGAAATAACTCTTTTAAAAGACTAAGGAGTTATAACTCTTTTGAAGAAAAGAGTTATATCGCTCTTTTACATCTTTAACTCCCAACTAACTCCGTAACTCAAAAGACTAAAAAGACTTGAATGAAGTGATTGATGCGAATAACGAAATACAATACAACTACATAAATAATTTTGTACTTTATTGCAACAGTGGTAGGGTCAGTTTTCTCTCGAACTCCGCGACGCGTTCCAATCATGCTCCATCCCTTTTCGTCTCATAAAATCCCGCTATGGCGATTTCACTCACTCCTGTACGTTCGAATCCAGTCTCGCTCACTAACTCTTTTACATCTTTAACTCCCAATCAACTCCATAACTCTAAAGACTTGAACAATACAACTAAATAATTTTGTACTTTATTGCAACAGTGGTAGGGTCAGTTTTCTCTCGAACTCCGCGACGCGTGCCAATCATGCTCCATCCCTTTTCGTCTCATAAAATCCCGCTATGGCGATTTTCCTCACACCTATACGATCGAATCCAGTCTCGCTCACCAACTCTTTTACATCTTTAACTCCCAATCAACTCCGTAACTCAAAAGACTTGAAGATGTAAAAGAGTTAGTGAGCGAGACTGGATTCGATCGTATAGGAGTGAGTGAAATCGTCATAGCGGGATTTTATGAGACGAAAAGGGATGGAGCATGATTGGAACGCGTCGCGGAGTTCGAGAGAAAACTGACCCTACCACCGTTGCAATAAAGTACAAAATTATTTAGTTGTATTGTTCAAGTCTTTTGAGTTACGGAGTTGATTGGGAGTTAAAGATGTAAAGAGTTAGAAAGGAAGTAAAGGAGTTACGGAGTTATTAAGTATTTTGCAAGGAATACATCTTTTAGTCCCAATCACTCCTGAGTTACACATGTCTAGATGACATGCGCCATGTCACCTTTTAACTGGGTTGCTGGCTTAAATAGGTAAAAGGCGTGTATAATTTTCGGATAGAATTTCCTGCGAGGTGGTTTGATATAATCTCTAGAGTGACAAGCGGTAGCAAAATTTTAGGAAGGTAGGAACCGGTAGTTAGGAAGTGTATTGATTAAAAGTTTTATCGTTTGTACCCATTTGCGTGCGGCTATCGCCCATGCTCGTACCACCCTGTCAGCGCGTGGCTGCGTTTGGTTTGGCTGCGCTTGCGCCTGTCTCAGGAGACGACTGCGTTTTAGTCTAATCAGCACGTGATTATTTGTTATTTGTCACAGTGCTGACTGATTTCGCGTCATCACTTTTGCACACAATGAATGAAAAGGATTATATTTCATTATATTTTTACTCGAGATATTTGTTTAGTTTTTGGCATAAAATTCGATGTTTTGTGGCATTTCAAGTCTTTTAGTTTACGTCAATAGCTATCTCTTTTAAGTTAATTTCGTTTGATGGCTACTAATTTTTCTTTTTAAGATTTATTGTGGTTTCTAATTCACCTTGAAAGAGACAACCATATAAAGACAACCCTGTAAAGACAACCCTGTAAAGACAACCCTGTAAAGACAACGACAGCAGATGGTCTCTCTCATCTTAGTGTAACATTCGCAGATGCGTCCAAACCTGTCAGTTCGAAGACTAGGGTACGTTTAGACCATGATTTGGGATTTGGGGGGTCTGGCAAATACCATAAAGCGAGAGGGGAACAAAACCAACTGAATCATGGTTACAATCGTTTACATGTATCAGAAACTCTGAAAGATACGACGCAGATAGCTGTTCAATATTGGATCTGTGTTTAATGATAAGATTGAGAATTTGATGAACAATTTTGACAGACTGTACAAACTCACTGTTTGTAAAGTTCACGATCCTACTAAAGTACGAGTATATTTAGTTTAGCAACTTGTGTTAACCTTAAGGTATCTTTTTTAAGTAAATAGACGAATTAGAGTCATATTTACTACAATATTTACTGTATTATTGTTATCTCTCCGGCGCAGATCTCACGCGCATGCGAAATTTGCGCAAGAAAACAATTATAATTTATCTAATCACATAATTTGTAAGCTATTTGTGTTATAATGGTAGTGAGTCACAGTGTGAACAGGGATGAACGAAATCTGAAAGTTATCGCGTAAACATACTTGCGGTGGCTGCGCGTGACATGTGGTGTATCATGCGGCCTTTAACTATATTATATCTTGATAAGCCAAGATTTTTATTTTATAGTCAAAAACAAATACTGTCTTTGAGCGAGCGCTCGAGGCGGGCGTGCTGGGAGACGTTGCTTGCTAGCGTTATTCGTGATTATACGAGTATTAGGTACAGGGAATTGATAAAAAAGTAAACATATGACGCCCTGTATTAATGGGCATAGCAAACTTAGAATCTAATCTAACTATTATTTCTTACTACAAATTCTCAAGTGTAAGAGTAAATGAATGAAATTTAAGTCCCTATATACTCTTTTATCATACAAACTATGAAGTAGAAGTAATTTTCGTTAATGGTGTTTTCGACAAAGTTCGCATTAATTACTGCCGAATAGAGTTCCACTTCGCCCTATAGGTCTAGTGGTTTGAGTAGGTACCGGGCCGTGATCTCGGGGTTCTGGTTTGATTCCCGGGTTGGGCAAGAGTATGTTCCGAATTTTCCGAACATAGCTTGTGGGTTTGTGATCACCAATTAGGCAAGCGTGGTGATTAAACCTAATCCCATCACAGGAGCTGTTTGATTTCTATGATGGAGGCCTTTGCCCTGCAGTGGGACAGTATACCTATAGACCGATACTTTACTCACTTGACCTTTACTTCAAGATATTTCATCAAAATAAACTTTCCACCGATAACATACGAGGGATTATAATTAGTTCTCCAGAAGTGTCCTTACCTACAAAAAAAAGTTATTAACCACAAATACCACTGCATATTGTAGAATGTTTCAACAAGAAGGTTTTCTTGGTAGTCTGGAATAATATTTCCGTTCAAGATAAAATAATTGAGTGTAAACGAGACAATTTACTAGCTTAATGGATATTTTTTCGCGTGGATCGCCGCGTCTGATTTAATTAACTACTTCTTACGTTGAAGCTCCACTGGAAACTCCCGCGCATGTTTTAGGAATGTTTTCTGAGCGCAGGTTGTCTTCTTATTATTCATGAATAGGTATGAGCATTGTCGATTGGACATTAATATACCTACATATTATTATAATATTGCATACTTCATGAAAACATAAGGTAAAAAAATTTAAACCAGGTATTACTTACAGATAATTTGTACACAGGATACAAGCTTGTTACTATCAAGGATTGTTTTAAAAATTTAGAGATAAAAAAACAATGTATCCTGGATTAAAACTATTTTAAATCCTTACATTATTCATTTGAATTCAAGAAATATAACTGCATTTAAAGATTACCACATTTTCGTGATATTACCTAAGGGAACTTGCATAAAAAAAAACAATCAGTGCTATTTTTCTCCACTAACTAAAGCGGTTAAAAATTGCCAAGATAAATTTTTGATGACAGTACTTTATTTGACTAAGTTAAATCACTTTCCATTTGATGTTAGCGTATATCGTTATCTAACTATCCACGTTTCTGAGTTCTCTCAGTCCTTGCAGGTTTATAAGCTAAAGTGCTAGAGAGCTATCAGGCTAATGCGCTTGCATGCGGCGGGAGCGCAGGTCATCCCGAGATTTCCTCAGGGACCTGGGGACAGGTGCACGCCGCGCGGCAGTAGCTACCCACCAACCAACAGAGGGACTGCGCAATTACAACATTATAACAAGTGTTATATGTAGTTTCTTATTACTCGGTGCTTCTACTGTTACAAACAGATGTCACATGATTCTACAATTAGCTTTACAAATTAAAAACAGACTTTAATTTGACCGCCATCTAACCTTACGTACCATGCAGACGTAACACACAGACTAAGAAGAAGATACTATACCTACTACGATACAGAAATGACAGCTGTGAAATATTGTAGGCAACTTTTCATACTTTGGGTTCGAGTGAGATCGATAAGCATTTTATTATCTGCTAACTGACATAATTTGTCACTTCGTTTGTTGCAGTGCGAAAAGGCAATTTTGTCTAAAAACTACATTGACAGGGGAGCGTTGTACTGCAAATTTTCTGTAAAGAAGTGTCAAAGACCGTGACGCCAGTGACTCTTCCTGAGAATGCCGCGGTAGTTCGAATTTTTACTATCAGACGAGACAGAAACTCTAACGCGATGCAATCGACATCCAGCGCCATCTATTGGGTACAGTTTGGAACTACTACAGATAAGGACCGAAACAAAGTGTCATCAATAAAATTCTCACTCGATACTGTCAACATTAAAAATTCGGTTAGCCTGAAATCTATGTAGTTATGACGCCAGGAAAGTGACAAACAATCCATCTACGACTATAATTCTTACGTTAACTAGAATTAGTATAAGATTACGTAGGGACAGTTGGGGTACAATGGAACAAAAAAATAATTTTTGTTTTTAAAAATATATATTCTTACTATTTTTATAAATTATTTGTTGAATAGTTAACAACAACTCTTCGAGCATTGATTGCATAGAAAAGTGAGGTCAAAAATTAACCTTAACATTTAAAAAAAAGCTTTTGAACAAGACGCTTCCATTGTTCCAAAGTGCCCCAGGTCTGGGGTACAATGAAACGACCTCTGGGGTACATTGGAACATGACAAAAATTATATAATAAACGTAACATATATCTTTTAAACAACTTTTTAGAATGAATACATATTCTTTTGGCGCTTTGTTATGCCTGCCAAGCTTGGACTGGGTAATACTAGTTCAATATCTTGGTTAGTTACTACTGCCCTATCTGGTTCTAGTAGAAAATAAAAACTGTTTAAAATTTTTGCACTTCTGCGCATATTATTGACTTCGTACTTCATATTTTCGTCAATAGTTGACGAACAAAATATTTGATTGTTTGTTTTTGAGAGAATTTCACCAATACAAAGTACAATGGAATAGTGTTCCATAGTGCCCCGTTCCATTGTGCCCCATGGGGTATCGTAAATTTCAAAAAATCGGCAAATATTTTAGGATATATTTTTCACTACACAATTAACTGACTTTTGTAGATAAATTAGCTAAGATTTACTCAAAAAAATACCACATACCTGCTATCAATACTTTTTTTTCCAAAAAAAAAGTCTTCCGTCACGTAAATTCAAGTTTTGATCGCTTAAAACGATTTTTTTCAATTATTTACTCAGTGTGCGCAGACCGGCCACATTGCACTGCGCCATCACATGGTGGGCGAGATGTTGTGATTAGCCCATGAGAAATATCGGGAATTGATTTTGAATTAGAATAATTATCGACCTTGTACCGTTGTGCCCCGTGTTACATTGTGCCCCTACTCTTCGTACCCCTGTGTTGGTAAACACGCGGCGTGGTCGCCGCTGGTTTCGCGTTTTCCACCAATCTGAATAATGGAAATGGCTGATTGTACTTGGTAATGAGCGCGCTCCGCGAATCGTGCGCAGCGGCGTGGGCTGCGCCCGCGACGATCAGCTGACCACCGCCTGATTGCTTTACTTATTAGAATTTGTATAAGTAAATATACATCTAGTTGCACAGCTCACACTTTGGCTTCATACGTTTTTTAACCACGGGAGACTCTTCGGCAAGAATGGGCCGGCTCGACCGGAGTGATATCACAACCTCACAGAACGCCGAGTAAGTAAAGGATGAGGAGTTATAAAGTTGGCAGCGCCCTTGTGATTCCACTAGTGTTGCGGGTGTCTATGGCCGTACATACGTATTGCAATCCCTAATAAGGAAAACATCAGAATTAAATTGATAAACTACAAATTAGTACTTAATACGTAGGTACACATACACTATCATTTTTTTTTTTACCTAAAAATGTCTAGTAATTTTATTGTTCAGTATTACTGTAAGATAAATGTTTGCAAATATTAAAGTATGATCAAAGTAAATTTCAAGATATTCTCTTTGTTTTCTCTCGATACATACTCGTATAGTGAAACGATTGCCGAAAATACAATTACAATACATACCAGTAAGTTGTTGTCAACTAACTCATTACATTGAGTTAGCGTAATAATTGACCAGGCCTGGCATTAGTTTAGTCGCAGGACAGTTAATGTTTAGACAGAAAATATATAAAAGCCACAAAAGATAGTCTTTATTAAACTGAATGAACATTGGAATAACGCAGCAGTTATAGCATTATCTTTCACAAAGCGAGTCTTTAGTTTCACATTTCAGTGGAACCGAGGAAACCGCTTGATGGAGTACTTAGGAGTGTATGTACCATGCTACTTGCGTACGGGCGCATTAACTGTTCGCTAATTGACTAATATTATATTTTGTAATTGTGCGCTAATGACAGTAATTGATTTTGAAATGAAGTTGGCGAATGTGGGATATCCAGCAAATGGTTGTGCTTAGCGACTTTCGCGTAGAGACAGCGCGGCTAAGCAGCCCATTACGCTGAATGCACGCCTTCGGCTATTCATCTCGTCGGACCAAACAATCCAATCTAAGCAAATGGTCTAATATAGTTGGTTCTGTTCATGTATGTGTTCACAAAGAAACATAATCGCTGCCATCAGCCGCCTCAACTACTGAAGCTATTACTGATTTACGTGGCGGACGAGATGTCGCGGGGAAATTGACTAGAATTCAGAGTAAAATAAAAGTTAGAGACGACAGAAAAAAAGGTAAATAGTAAAAATCAAACTGTACTTTTTAATCAATAAATACATTCTACTTACACCAAGGCTACTGCTTTAAGCTCGCTGGACTAAATCTTGTATCTCAGGCAATAACTGAAAACAGGACTTAAAAAATAAATATTTTATAATCCCTGTATAGTAAAAAGTTGTTCATAGTAGTTAATTTATTATCTTATTTAGACCTGTCGCCAGTCATAATTTGCAAAGAAGATTATTATTTGCGATACAATATTATTTCAGTGATGAAAATAAAGTCTTAAATCACCCCCATTTCAGTTTGTTTACTCACTTCTAGGTGTAATCCTTACGTATGGAGAACTGCAAATACTCTCTTGCTGAAAATAACTCCAACGAGTAGGTCGTTATATATTAGGTTGCGATAAACACGACAATATACCTCCACACGAAGAGGCTTACATTTTATAATCTCTAATTGTCTTGCAAATAAAAGTAAAAACAATTAAATACTTGTACGAGTTAGTAATCAACTATTACAGCACATTTAGACGCACGTGCGTGGCTAGGGTTGCCGGCCTTGTAAACGAAAAGCCGGGCCATCCAACTAGTTTAGTCGCACATAAATAAAGTTCTTTATGATTCGCGAAATGTGTTCCTCATAACAAGGATAAGTGCAAAATTGAAAAAAAGGTATTGTCAAATCGGGCATGATACAACGGCCCGACTATAATAATTACTATGGGTGACTATGGGTAAAAAGGATGGCTAACAAAATCCTTACAGGCTTGAAACCGTCTAACTCTACCTGACACATAAAACAACCTATGTCCGGCTTTATCTGTAGCCCTGTGCGGTGCCATAGACAAGACCAAACGTTGCTCCCTCGCTGATCAAACGTTAGCGTGAGAGTTAAAAACAAGCTATCCGGAGGCGCAGAGCAATGTTCGGAACGTATTTATATAACCTCCTGCGCATTTCGATGGGATTATGTGAGATTCAAGGATTTGTCTAAACAGTCGTTATCTCAAGCTAGTTGCGTGTAAATGTCGAACGCACTTGAACAAACAACTGTTACTCTACAATAAGCCTCCGAGTTATTCTTTATTGCTATACTCTTTAGCGTGATCATTGCGCATATCCTTCTCTGATTGTAACTTTTGTTCTTTAATTTCATAACACAATAAAACCCGTTATTTGCTGCGCAGCGGAAAACCGTAACAAGTGTACTTTGTTGAATAGCCATTTTTATTTGATTTTGCTTGATGAATATGCGTGTTATTGATTTAGCATTAGCATGACTTAATCGGAATTTAATGAATCATTGATTGGAAACTTTTCTCAAATCCAATTATTTGGAATTCAATTTCCTGATTCATATGAACTCTTACGGCTTTGGCACTAAGAATTTCTCTAGTATAAGAACGTACCTACTCCATGCTAAGACGTCGGCGACGCATTAACCATGGTGAACTGAAATGTTCACCATTTTATGCGAGATAATTTTCTCGTATCATTCTCACGTCAAGTTTTTGCACCCTTTTTTTATGTGATAGGTAGCAGGCGAGCAGGCGGATCACCTGATGGTAAGCAATTGCCGCCGCCCATGGACACTTGCAACACCAGTGGAGTTACAAGTGCGCTGCCAACCTTTACGCTATGGCAGACATGGATAATTAATAGACACATCAAAGTTTAAAAAGAAGGTAAATAAAAAAATCGATCACATTTCATAACTATCCATAGAATTAGCAACAAAAACATTTGGTACAAAATAAATAGAGGGAGTTGACAGATTGTATAAACCCACCCAACGTGTGACTGAATTCAAATACGAGTATCATAATTAAACCTGACGAAAGCAAATACTGCTCTCTAAAAATAGTACAATAAAACGATTATTACAACGTGTCATAACGTTAGGTGTGCCTATGTTGCTGTTTACTCTGCAAAGAAAGCAGGTGAATCTGCTCGGCGATTTGGTTGTTATTGCCGCGGTGTTGCCACGCTGCTGCTTATCTGGCGGAGGCTGCGCGCGCGCACCAGTCATGTGACTGCGCGTCGAATGCTGGGGATTAACATATGTGATTACAGATAAAACACTGGCCAGGTTTGTATAAACAACTACGCCAAATGTTTTTACAACTTACCTAGTACAAAACAGAAAAACATGCGTGTCTACAAATGAAATTAATGAAAGGGGGGGTTGCTTTTTTAGTCGTATTTAGTTGCCGCTTCATTCAACATATTTGTTTATGAGCTATCATAAAACTTTATTATTCTTGAGAATCAATTATAGTTGTTAGGTGAAACGTTATGTGGAATGTTTTCTAACGGAATATATATCTGGTCTCCATGTCAATGGACTTTATTGAATGTGGTAAATTAGACAATCTGCTAATGACCCATTCGCAAAGATAAGCGCGCCCTTAATAAAGTAAATTAAAACTATATTGTTAGAACCGCGTCTTTGAACTCGTCCGTCTCCTTACAAATGTATGTTTTGTTCATTCGTTCGTTCGATCGTATTCATCTAAAGTCGTTTAACTATAAGTACAAACAGTACCAATAATGTCATGATGACTTTGTATATAATAAATCACTAGATACATGCTATGATTTTTTTTTGCAACAATATTTTACTGTTTTTTTCAACTTATATAAATAATTCATTTGTGTAATATAGTTTTTTTTGTTTTAGTTATTCCAATCCGGTGTGGACTAGCGTCGTGGGCAGCAGTGATGCCGTTTCCTCTTGGCGTGAAAGCAGGTTGGTGATTTCTTCATGATGAACATCGGTGAGTGAGCTCATCATCAATATTCAGATAATTCTGAACTACTGTACTAAATTATTTACCTGTTATGTTATATCGAAGTGCAAGAAAGGATACTTCTATCAATGTATGTATGTTGTAACTATGATGTAACTATGTGTATGGTTCATGGCCTCATGGATGATTATTACTAATCCAATATGCTAATTTTTTTCTTCTTGAATTTAAAAAGGAGCTTTAATAAGATAAGATATCTAATCATTTATTGAATGAATGAATGAATGAATATGCTTTTTATTGCACACAAAACAGAGGTATAAAACTTAAAACTAGTTATAACAGGAGAAATGTACAACAAAGGCGGCCTTATCACTATGAGCGATCTCTTCCAATTTGCAATTTGAATTTGCTTTGGTCGCAGGAATAAGAAATGTGATGTAAAACGCGACAGGTTTTCCTCTTCGCTACACTGTGCTATGCTAATAATGTCATTTGAATATAATATAATGAATTATCTTTCTAAGAAATACTTGTTAACTTTGCAAAGTGCATAGTAGTCGTAGTAGTTACAATTAATTTGGCACATATTTTATGCAACGCAACGCGATGCGACGCGACGCGACGGGGCGGGGGCCGCCGTGGACGGAGCCCGTCATTGTGATGAGAACAGAACGTAATTACTGTATATACCGCGTAAACACTGTTGGCCGATTCAAACGAATCAGGTGATAATCACTATGAAACATTTTATGTTTCTAAGTTTTATGAAGTTGAACATTTAAGTATCATAGTACCTATAGGAGATTATTTTTGCAATAGCTAGTTTAGACTTCTTTACGGAACATATGAAAAATTATTACTGCAATAACAATTACGGTGTGAAGAGAGAAAATGGTTTGCAATTAAAACTTAAGAGAACATCATTTTCTGACAATCTGTTGCTAAAACTTGACGTCATGGGTAAAAATTATGACCTGCCATCTCTGTAGATAAGTATTTAGGAGTATATTAGCTAAATACGAACAGCAATAACAATGAAGATGTGTTTAATACTTATGTTACGAGTGTCACACGTTTCATTAGTTATTTACGACTTAAGCACATTCAAATGCCAATGTCTTCTTTCCATACTTATTCTTTGTTTGTAATAATGACCGACTACCTTATGCATTACATATCCAGGGGGCGGATGGGTTATGTGGGACGCGTCTTTCGGAAATGTTTCTTCTATGTAGAAGCTAGCCATCCGGAATATAAACTTAACCTTTTTGTATTTTTTTATTTCTCTGGAGATTGCAATACAAGCTGCTAAAAAGGCATGCCATGTCGCTGGTCGGAGGCTGCACGGGTTACGTCTAGCTTTCCTCAGGGACAAGTGTAAGTTTTTGAGGCATACCGTCTAAAACTCTAGCAGCTGTGCATTATCATTGTGGAACAGAATTCAGGTTATTTTTTCCGTTCCCATTAAGTTAGAAGACCTGCAGAATTGCCATGAGGTAGGCTTTACCCTTGTTCAATGCAAACCAAATGAGGACATTTGAATGCTATATTTTGATAAATTATTCCGACAAGTGTATTATTTCCTAGTGCAGTAACTTCCGTACTGCTGATTACAAAGTATTTGTAACTGTCTCGCTGATAAGCGCTACGTGAGCTGCGCGCGAGGGTCAGCGCTGCACCTGCATATCTCCTCAACAGGGTTACCAACCTACTAATATTTGCCTCTAATCCAACCTGAAAACCATTAAAATAGACAAGATTACTTGTAATTATTTTGAATTTCCAATTCAAATTAATTACAAGTAATTTTGTCTATATTGTTTCTTAATATTTAATATTGTTTCTTAATTGAGACCTATTAGAAGAATATTTATTTAACTGAAGATCCGAGGTACGGACAGGCACGCGTAGGGTTACCGATTTCCACATTAATGTCAAACCCAATTGAGTTGAGAATTCTATGAAGACATTATTTTGCTTTTAATTTACCTCTGTAAGGTTGTATCGGTAAACATTTACATTCCTTTTATCACGACTTCGGATGAACCATTTTGGACGATATTAAGTTCTAGGTACTAGCAGGTCACGTGGTTAAAACGATATTAATATTTGGGTACACTGCATCAGTGTACAAAATGCAATTCTTGGAAATATCTCCAAAAGTTGCCCTAAATATATATATCCCCCAAAAAAATCACATCCTACTTATTGCACTACTAAAAGGTGACACCTAAGTTGGGAACCCTTGCCCTCAAGGCGCGCGGACGACTTTGGGCCGCGCTAATCCCGCTCATTCTCTGCACGCACAATATTGACTCAGTTTATCACCAGCTATTGACGCTCTGTCAACATCTTCAGTGCCCGAGGCTTCCACATCGACACGCCACGGCCGCGCCCGCGCGCCGCGTTGCCGCTACGCGTGTATCGCGAACTGCTTGTCTATCATTATAGTATTACTAGCGGCCGCCCGCGACTTCGTCCGCGTGGAAAAGTAACTTTTTACCCCCCTTTTAACCCCTTACAACCCCCTTTTCGCAATAAAAAGTAGCCTATGTCCTTTCTCAGGGTCTA
The DNA here is from genome assembly GCA_014851415.1 of Cnaphalocrocis medinalis. Lineage (NCBI taxonomy): Eukaryota > Metazoa > Arthropoda > Insecta > Lepidoptera > Crambidae > Cnaphalocrocis > Cnaphalocrocis medinalis. Next base: position 12,189,746 of record CM026288.1, read on the forward strand.
GATCATCTGTATACCAAATTTCATTGAAATCCGTTCAGTAGTTTTGGCGTGAAAGAGTAACAGACAGACAGACAGACAGACAGAGTTACTTTCGCATTTATAATATTAGTATGGAAGTATGGATAGCCGTTCAGTTAGGTGTTAATTATATTTTCTACTCGTTTTATGATGATGAAGCATCAAGTAGTTACGTATATTTTTAAATAGATTCACTTAGCGTGCCCTGTAATGGCTGTACGTAAGATGACGATCAGTTTCTATAGGCTAGAAAGCAAAGAAGTGGCTAATAAAATTTGCTTTGCTTTGATGGAAAATATGTGGTTATTTAGGTCTCATTTAAAGATTCTTAAGTATAACTAGATTTAAAAACGTAACTAAGTAAACAGGCGAGTTCTTATACACTGAGCTACCATCGCTCCAACACTCACGCTATCTTTGAGAGAAAAGAAAGAATACTTCAGATGAGCGAACTGAGATCTGACGCTAATAGATAAGGATATCTAAAAACAATCGACACGCTAAAATGACAAAATATTCTCAAGAGTAAGTACCTATCTGCTGATTAGATACATCGGTGAAAGAACATTGATGCAGCGAATAGTTGCAGTATCTGTAGAATCAGTGTTCCCCGTCGGGAGATAAGGTGGACACGTGCTCGGGTAGTGTCACAATTACTGACATAATCTCGAGTGAAATGTTCTCCCGACGTGGGGTCTAGGTCCCGCGCAGGAGGTCAGAGGATGGCTGAGAAGTCACGGAGCGGTTCCCATCCGTGATCGAAGCGGGATTGCAACACTGGCAGGAATCACGTAGGACTTTTATTATATGGAAATTCAGATAGCTCACGACGCGTTTTACAGCCATTTACCATGAATGAGTTGTCAGCCGAAGGCGCGTATGTACACCGCGACGATCAGCAGCGCCCGCGCGCGGAGCCATCGGTCATTGTACGTGTCGCGCGCGATAACATCGCGGACAATGTTCGACATATCTGATAGGATAAGTGCACACAGGAAAGTACAGATCAATCATCAGTGCCTGTGCTGAATTGCATAATCTATTATTCCGTAGAGAAATCGATTTCTTAGTTACGTGCTTTGTTTGATCAAAGTTAGTCGACATCGATACTTTAAACATTGCCTTCGGTTTCGCTGTTAGTGGCTCTCCCAATGACGGTTCCGGACTAATATTTATTGCTATTGTGCACCGGTAGACATCAGTCTAATATAGATCGTGTCAAATATTCTATGATACCTAATGCCATCATTCAATACTAGTGCGTGAGTGCGACACGGATGTGCGTCGAGCGCGAGGACAACTGGCGAGATCTCATCTACTTGTAACAACATTACAGTGCGATAGTAACCAATCTTTAAATTCTCATTGACCCGGGTCGCGGGCGCTGCGCGGGCGCACGCGATGTCACGAGAGCGCGGCCGCCGCGGAATAAATTGCACTAAGTGTGGGTGAAAACAAACTAGGATCTAACCGGTCAACACAAAGAATGTCTCTGTAAGTATGTCTGAAATGTACCTTACATTTTGACTCTATTTTGTTCATAATTTTTGAATGTGCGTGCTTCAATATTAAGGCGGAAAATTCAACCAGTGGGCTGGCTCGACCGGATAGCCCCTCACAGGAGATCACATACGTGAAAGAGCGCCTGCACTGTGTTTTGACGAATGAGTGAGGGTACCAGAGGCCCAATCGGGAGGAATGAGGGTTAAGGGTTGGCAGCGCGTTTTGAAGCCACTGGTGTGGCGGGGGGACGGCAATAACTTGCCATCGGGTGATCCGTTTGCTCGTCTGCCACCCAAATTTCAGAGTTGTAATCGTAACTTGATAGATCAAGGTGTAGTTGGCGATCATCCTTGTTAGTCGGTCGGTATGCATATGTCGAAGGGATACGACAAAACCAGGGATTTAATCAAATCCCTATAGGGATTACATATTAATAACAACACGATTTTATCATTTCCCTAAACAAATCTAGTGATTTGAACAAATCCTTAAATTGGTTCGCAGTTGGTATTTGGTTCACAATCGCATCTCTGCTGAACCTACATATCAACCTGCTTATCGCCGGAGCCTCCACAACGATCATACATATTAATTACCACAGCTCATTCCGCTAATCCGTTCAAACAGCCGCGACCAATCGACAACCATTCCGCCACTTTTCTCACAACAAGAAAATGTGATCGCGCATATTCATCATCAACAATGACATCATCACATTTAACGATGTACTTTAATTTGTCTGACTTGTTAAAATCATGCGCCGGCGATTCCCAGATGGACGAGTTTAGTTACAGACTGTTTGTAGGAATTTTGCTCCAACTCGCTCTGTCATTAACATACTTCGTAGGTCACAAAATGATCAATTAAACAGTCTTCAGTTAAAGACAGCATGATTTGCATTTGTCTTTGTGTAATGCGCAAATTATGCTTAGCGGATGCTTTGTTCAAAATTGTGTTACCCAAAGCACGTGATTCATTTTGTATCAAACAATGAGATATTTGCCCTTCAATGCAAACTGTAAATCAATGAAAACGCATAAAAATTACTGATTTAAGTTCTAAAAGAAAAGCAATTCACTCAAAGATGGCCGGATTTGCGACAGGCGACGATGGATTTACGACCACAAATATATATTGGTAATATACAAAGTATCAATGCTGGCATGACTGCAGCATGTTCAATTGAAAGGAAAAGTAAATCTTTCAGAACCTATTCAACTGATAAATTAATTTAATGTTGAGCACATTCAGAACAATAGAGCGGTTCACGTGTTTGTGATGAATAAGAAAATTCCGCTCGATTCACGAGGCTTGTTACACTAAATAACAATAATGGAGAGTTCTATCTCGTGTTCGGCGTAAACAAAGCGTGTGTGCGATGCTCCGGGCGCGGCCGGGGCCCGCGCGCCGCGGCCGCACGGACGACATGCACCGGGGCCCGCGCGCCGCGGCCGCACGGACGACATGCACCGGGGCCCGCGCGCCGCGGCCGCACGGACGACATGCACCGGGGCCCGCGCGCCGCGGCCGCACGGACGACACCGGAAAGGCGTTATTTGCAAACTTTTCCACGCGCTATCGTGTATCTCCTGTGTTTCAATTGTAAACGGTTGTCAGATAGCGCGATAGCCATCGATTACGATGTCACTCATTCTCGGTTATCGCTGTCGGGACGAGGGAAAACCCAAACGTCTGCCACCGAATTATCGTGATGTCGACACAAAGTAATCTGAACTCTTAGTTGAGATACATTCTTAGATACAGTTTCAAGAACCACTCATCTAGCAGTGACGATGCGCCCTTCAGCGGTATGAAAAGTACTAGGCTAGGTGTTTACATTACCATGACATTCTGGCCTTGATCGAACTTAGCTTATAGGTAGATAGGTAGTCCTTGACGCATTTTACACAAATATTAGAGTTTATCTAGTGTTAAATTTTTTACAGCTTTTTATGACAAATTACAGTAATTAGAGACCAGAATTATATACCATGAAATCCTAAAAGATATTTGTTCTTCAGACCGTGTCAACTAGGTACTCTTAAATTCAAGACATTTGTCCTTGAACCGCGGCAGCTGTCGCGGAAGTAATGTAAAATAATACTTTAATTAATTCGCTGTAAAGTGTACGCGAAATTAAAAATAATTTCGCGTTTTTTTCGCGTTTTTTTCGCGAAATTAAAAATAATTTTCATTTACATTAACATGCATAATTTATGAGTAATAAAAAGTAAGTACCTAAGTACAGGCATCGAGGTAGTCACTATCACGTGACGCCTGCGATCATTCACTTCAGCTGCAGTAGTACTATTAAGTATTCTGTGGCAGTAGTAATGTTTGACCGAGAAGTATACATTTCATTTGCTGCCGCCCGCCGCACACCTCCCACGCGGCCTGATAGCTTAGCTAACCAAGCAGAGGAGGTGCTATCCGCTTGAGGGCGCCCGTATATCATTCAATTTGGACATGGTTTTAAATCGCTAAACAAACTATACAGATAAAGTTTTAATAATAGGTACTTATTGTTATAATTGTTATTATTTGCTATTGATCAATTGTCATTTTTTTGACATTAATATTCATAATAATATTTTAACTAGAAAATGTTATACGCTTACAAGGTTGAACGATATTGTTACCTTAATTAAACTAAGACATTTTACCTGTTCTTCATGAATAAATTATTAGACTTTTTTAAAATCTTTATCACGAACTTAGTCTTGAACATTGTTTTTGAAAATGTTTATTTTTTCTTAGCCAACTACAACTATAATAAGTAGTTCTTTTTCTGGTCTCAACAACTATTTTAATTTTTATAAATTCTTAAACGGAGTGAAATCATTAGTAATTAAATCTTTGTCTTTGCACAGAAATTATGTAGAATGACAAATAGCAGTTGTAAATTTAGCATTGAAATACTATTTTGGCTTTGTAATTGGTTACCAATCCACATTAGGTAAGATGACTTGTATGATGGCAGCCTATGCCTTTGCCCTGCAGTGGGACAACATATAGGCTGATACTGTATTTTATTGAAATACAGCTCGTTTGTTTGTTTTCAGATCAAAGTCAATGATGCCAAAATGGTTTGACAGATGCCAGGTGCTAAAGAGACAATTTAGGCGTTAAACTAGTGCTAGGTCTATAATGAAAAGTGCAATGTTTGTAACAGTCTGTCCACGCGAGGGCGCTGTGGCTGTGTGCGCGCGGGCAGCTCCCCGGCACGCGTCACCCTGCTAGGTGTCACCAATAAACTGCGCTCAGGGGTGTTTACCGCGTGGCTGATACACGGAAATAGGTTCCCTTGATAGGTCAAGGTCTGCTTTAACGCGGTCCGTTTGTTTTACTCATTTTCGACCAGATGATAATGCTTAGTTCTACCATAGGTTCCGGTAACATGTAATGTAATTTTCCTATCTAAGATTGGAACAGTTTTTCCTCTTCTTTTTTAAATAGGCTAGACACGTGCTGCTTATATGAGCGTCTATTTATTAATCTTGGCATAAGATCAACCTTATAGGATTGCTTGTAAAATATCTTTTCTAAACTTGTAGGGTTTTACGAAATCGACCTAAGGCGGTCGTTATCGAAAATATATTAAACTCAATTTACTTATCGGCGGTACACACTAAGGTACTAAGTACACAAATAAGGATGTAAGAAAAAATATAAGAAGAATAAATATAATCGAGGCAGATACTACTGTGACAAAATTGCCTGTTAATCCAAATTTAATATGCATACCTAATGTAAGCGAATATGCAAAGTGAATGATTTGGTTCGATAGACAAATAAATTCGCGAGGGGACGCCGGCTCTGCAGCCGATTGGTGCAGCAATAATCGAGTTACAGCCGGTGATTGCCCATCAGCTGCCCCTCTCCCCTCTCCCCTCAGGTGCGGCGGCGCTGGTCCGACGCGCGTTAATCATCCACCAATTTAACAACAGCTTTACCCCGATTTGTATAGTCCTCGACGATTTCATTTCAGGGCGATCAGTGACTCAATTCTGGGATTTGTTAATTAGGTACTTACTACCTACTACATAGTTCTAGTAATTTAAATGTGTCATTTTAATCAGAATATGAAATATGATCATTAGTTACGTAATCGAAATACCAAATTAGTCACGTCGTCACGCGTCGAGAGCAATATCGTAACTATTTTGCCTATTATCGCCGACGCCCCACGCGGCGATAACATTTATGATTTGGTTAGCGTGCGATGTTTGCTATGCAAATACGCAGTGATGAGCCCGGGGCGCGGCCCGGAGTCAAGGGCGGCGCGGTGCCGCGTGCGCTTCTATTTTAAGTGACGGAAGTTAATCTAGTTGATACATTTGGAAATTTATACAGTTTTATTCCTGGAAATGAATGCTTAATAATGACTCCCGTAATGATAGTTGTTTGTAAAAGCCGGAGGGTTGAAATCCCATGAGGGACATTCCACTCAGTTTAGGACACTGCAAACTAAAATGACCTGGTGTTGTCCGAAAAAAGTTTTGTGTGATTCAGGTATTGGAACGTTACACCGCCGGTCCATTAGCTCTGATAGTAGTCGTTATCCAAGCACAAGAACGGTTCTGAACTCTAAAGTCTGAGTTTAATAGCCCAGACGTTTTCCTTTCGCGGTTTAGACTCAGTCAAGGTCTTCTGGAATTCAGCTCCTTTTAAAACCGTGGTAACTTGGGATCGGAGATGAATGCCACATTATACCGGGAAGTAACGTGAGTCACAGCATTCTAGGAGCGTTATCTGCGTCGGCCGCTGGCCGCACGTGGAGCCCTATCTCTGGCCGGAGCACGTACGCCGGCACTAACACATGTCCCCCTACCAATGTTATGGCTGTAGTAACCAAGATCAACGATCAGCCAATAAATCAGAACATATAGGCCACAAGTCAGTGCGTAGACACATGGATATCAACTCGTATTTTACTTACCCTTATATTTCGATCCGAAAATAACATGATCGACGAGGGGTCCGGCGCAGGTTATAGCCTCTGTACTGTCTCACTGCAGGGCAAAGACCTTCACCATAGAAATCAAATCATCGCTACAATCATGGGATTAGACTTAATCACTACGCTTGCCTATTGCGGGTTGGTGATCGATCACAAATCCGGGCTATGTTCGAAAAATCGAAACATATGGACTGTTTGTTTGACCCGAGAATCAAGTTCAGGACCCCGATATCGACCTGGTACCAAAAGGGCGACCAATGGGGCAAGAACAATGGCTTAACACCAAATCCCTCTAAAATACCATGGCACGCTTTGTTCGATGCCCATTGGAATAACTAATTCTTCAAATCTAAAAGCCATTACCCCGAATTTCCAAACTCTATAGCCAAGCCGCTAATTGGACAATCACTCCAATACTAGTTCACAACTAAACGTTTAGCTAACTAAATGTTCATTCTAAAATGCGTTCGTCATTAAAAAAATAAATGATTATCTAGCCTTAAAATAGGAAGTCCTATTATGTAGGCAAGGCCTTGAGTGTGAAAATGTTGCCTTGTGCAAGAGAAAGACCTTCACCCAGTGAGTCCAGTCAAGTTAGGGCTGGAGAGGGAACTTTGCGAATCGATTGTGTTATGTATTCAATCGCCGGCCGCTACCTGAGATACTGGAATTAATTATAGCATGGGAGGTCCTTGTAGTGTCTCAAAAAACTGGTTAAATTTTGTGTTGCATGTGCTGCTAAAGCATAATATTATAATTTTACATTGATTTCTGAAAACTACTAACAGAATTAACCATTCCTTAAGAGACGTTAGTATTATGATATTATCGCAGAGATAGCCAGAATACGACGCTTTCCTCAGACCATGGCCTGTCTCCTATGCCCGTATGCTGCATGTCCGAGCAGCAGAACGCATGCCACATGACCACATGCAGGCCATCGACAGCCGTCTTTGAGCCGGGGCATAGGGCCGAATATACTGACGGCCTTAAGCGAAACCGTAACGAATATACCTGTCGCCTCTAAACAACAGCGCGTTTTAAAGAGATCGTGATAAAGATTCAGTCAAGAAATGCGTTTCGTTGCAGGCTCTCTTATTCGCTATCGACTAGCAAAGATAAAACGATATTAAAGCGACTGTCAAAGATACAGGTTCACAAGTACATCAATTGTAACTTCACTGCTCTTTCGTGCTTTGCGGAGTCAGGGTGCGCTCGCTATCGGTTAGTCGCAGCCCTGCACATGGCGGCGAGCTCGCTACAAACAAACAACACAACGTGCTAATGTAAACCACTGTACACATCGCAGCAAGCGGCCTATCCACCAGGACCAATACATTTCACAACATTTTTAAAACCACAAAACAGTATTTTAACATGACGCAACGAAAACAATGACTTATTTACGTCAGTCGTTACGAAAATCATCCCACACTTTGGTTTAGTCATCATTCATTATATTTAGCAAATGCGATGTTAATTGGCGACTCGGTGATTTAGATAAATTTAAAAGAGATCCTCTGTTTTGTATAAAAAAATAACAAGCTTACAGACTGCGCTTTGTTCAGTGGCGTTAATGTGGAATGACTTGGTAACATACTTAGTTCTTGTCTGTATTAGCAATGTAAAACGTATGGTGCTAACAAATGTACGACATAATTTAAAGGAGGATAATACCGCCTGCGCACTCTGAAGAATAGTCCGAGCCTGCGTAACGTGCATTCAAATGCTCGAAGAATTATAAAGGTGGTAGGAGGAACTCTAGGCTGAACTCTGAGATGCTATGTATGTACTAAGGTGAACATTTCGAGTGTCACGTAGGATAGTCTTTGTGGTAAATTGAACAACATTAAAGGTGAGTCCATCGTAGTTTCCAGACATTTTTAATATAAAAACTAAGGAGAATACTGCAGTAGAGACGTGACATTTACCGACCAAATTGATAGATATCAGTTCTCAGCATGCTTACGTATCGGAATGTAAGTACGTCTCCTCGTGTTCTTATCTATTGTATTCAAGTATGATGTACGTATGTATCTATACATATAAGTGGTTACATACAGTTTAACGTTCAGAATTTGAATGGGACTGAGTTTCTACATAGCTAGTATGATGAACCATGGTCTGTTGACAATGATTCAGAGCACACTCTCGTTTAGACAGGCGTAATGCATTCTGATTGTAAGGACTGATTCGCGTTACGCAACGCACTCATGTAATGTGGAACCTAATTCGAACTAATTGAAGCATCAAGTATGTTTGTCTCGACATAATATTGAAGTAATGGTCTAATCTTAACAATTTGCAAACAATTGCGAGCTAACTCATGATAATATAAAATTATGGTTATATATTATGTATAGGTTGGTATACCATATTGTTGATGTAACTATTATCAATAAATAAATAAATAATGTAAATAGATACCGTCTTTGTTTTGTAATGACAACTGAGAAGAATTTCTAGTATTATGATTCCTTCAATCACCAAGTACTTATTGGTGATATGCGGAGGTCGTGAATACGTTTTCTGGTAGTATAGAACAACTGTTTAGTGCCATTGGACTGCGTGTTGGTATAGCTGGAGGCACGAAAGTATAGCGATGACCGTTATTTTGCGCACTTGTAAAAAAGAAGACTTTCTATCAAAATTGGTTTAGACTGCGCACTCAAGGTCATAACTACACTTTCTTGCCTCTGACTATACCTACTCATTGGTTTAACTTCGAATGTGTTGTCTGTACCTGACTTATATGGTAGGATCGATTCCCGTGCCAACATAAATGATTGTTGATGAAACAGATATTTGTATTTAGGTGTGAGTGGAAATTTAGCTTCAATTATTAGAATAAAAGAGTATTTACCTGCATATTATATAAGATGATCCTTCGTGTGGGTCCAGTAGTCCAGTCGTCAGTACCTGGGCAGTAAGTGGATGTGATTTTCTCAACATCGCTAAATCTCAAGACTTATTAACTAGTTACATTTGTTGCGTTTTAGAACAATTAGAGGCAAATTAAAAATAGAAGAGAGTTCCGGGTGAATGACGTGCGCGTGCGCGCGACCTCCGGCCTCACCGCGCTTCACAACAGGTCATGACCAAGGATACTCCATTGTAAATTAAAAAACCTTTAATTATTATTTAAAATTAAATGCAACATTGTCTCTAGACGATTAAAAAGGAACGAGAATACCTAAAGTTTCCGTTAATCACGGCGGACGGAAAACGATCTTATAATTTAGTGATTAGCGATTAATTGCAGAATGACAATCGTTCGGCGACATGACGGACGCGGGCGTGGAGCGACGCGCGCGCAGCCCGGCGCGTCCTTGCGCATCAGACAGATTCAGGGCTGGCACAAACCCGGGGAAAATACAACAACAACAGAAATGAGAATATAGAGAAAGAAAACAATAATATATGTAGAATAAAAGCAGCAATAAATCAAACTTTTTTTTAATGAGATAGGGGGCAGACGAACAGACGGATCACCTGATGGTAAGCGATTACCGCCGCCTAAGTTTTGTAGTTCGAGGCAGAAAGTTTCTTGAGAAACTCACAGTTGAAGATTGCCAAGCATCTAAATGATGTTAGTACTTAAGTAACTAATAAGCTAACATTAGTTCAGTTTCATATTATTTTGCAAAAAAAAATAACTGTTTATCTACAGTTTATATTACGCGTTAATATATCGCGTCGCGTTTAACAACTTACTTTCAATTATGATGTCAATTAGGTTTGTGTAGTTACAGCACAGCAGGATCCAAGAGCAAAATAAATTACTCTTAAGGATAAATTAAAGAATTCTGCTACAGCTAAATTCCGTGGAAATAAAGTTACAAGCAGTACCTACGAAGTTTAATTAAATTAGTGCCAGAGCGCCCGAGCTCTTATTTGCATTCAATGCTCACCTTCATCACTGCGCTTCATTTTATTTCCATATTTAATTAAAAAATAGTGAAGTAAATTTTAAACGCAATAAAATATTAGTCTTTGGTTTCTACTTAGGTCGTAATAAAAATGACAGAATTGTATCATTTTATTGTAAGGTCTAGGTCTAGTGCGACATTTTAGTAGGATTTCAAGTATATAAGTAGTATTTTTACTAGGATTTCAAGACGCACTCACAACAATGTGTGCAGTTATATACGGAGAGAATGAGATAATAGCTCAGTGGATAAGAAAGCGCCATCGATACGGGGGTCGTGGTTCGAATACAAGAATGCACCTCTGGATTTTTTTAAATCTAAGTCCATGTTTCTACAAATCGCTGGGCGGATAGGAAGCTCGTAGATTTTCCCTCACCGCTCTATTATGATCCAGTTAGTTTGGTTCCCGCTATTAAAGGTGGCGAAGGTTAGACAGCAGTCATTTTATTATAATTACCAGACACCCCCATAAATCATGGTCTAAGTAAGCCCTGGGTTACCGGGATGACACCCTAAGATGAGCGAGAGACTAAATGTGAAAGTCCCAGTCACCGGACAGCCCTAGGCCGTTGCGTTACCGCCCTTTAACTCTCAGCTATTACTGTCTGCCCACTCGTACCACTGTCATTAGTTTTGTTGCCTTTTCATCTTTCTCAGTATAGTTTAACAGGCTGAGCAGGTATCTATTGTTGTACTTCCGTAATGTTCTAGTAACTATACTATCTTTCTCATCTTATCGTGTTACTACTTTCCGGATCCAAAGCTGTCACTTTAGAGGCGGGTACGCTTAGACCATAATTCAGGATTTCTGGAGTCTAGTAATTACAATGGATTGACTCCCGTCAGACTTTCGCAACAGGGGGACCAGATCTAATGAAAAATGTTCCAGTAGTGGCTGTACACAAATATCTATACTTACTACTATAAATGTTGGCCTTATGTCTCATTTATGGTTTACAAGTGTGTGACCGCCACCTTCCACACTTTGGTCTGACACTGAGAATTTCTCACTGAGAAAACTTAGCCAAGTATACAAATTTTGACCCGGGGATCATAACCGGGACCTCAAGTCGCGCTTTATAGAGCCATCCACCACCCACTGCGCCACCGAGGCAGTAAGGTGTATATGTAATGTATGTGCGTAATGCGTGTGAACACGGTGTTGGACAGTTACACAGCTCCGGAGCCCCGCGGCCGCGCGTCATCGCCCGGCGCGCGCACGTGCGGCTGCGACTTGTATTTAGTTTATTTGCAGGACCCACATTCTCCAGAGCCAGCCCACGCGACCGCTGGGGGGAGGCGGGGGGACGAGGACGTAAAAGCTTTTAAACTATTTTCATCGTGTCAGTTTTCATTAAAACACTTTACCTACTAAGTTCTTACCTGCGAAAAATGGAGTATTCAAATACCCTGATTTATTGCTTTGTTGATGAAACAGATATTTTCGTTTGGGACCAAGACAATGTACTTATTTCAAGATGTATTTTTTATTTAGGTATAATATTTATTTTAATAAAAATAAACTACTCATTACAAATTATATTTAGGTATAAACTTTATTATCAACAAAATATACCTAACTGTACTTCAAACTCTCGGGACGTTTTCACGCATATTTATTCAATGAGACTAAGCAGCTACGTACAGAATATGTTATTGTTGTACAATTTCAAGATAAAATACATAAATTACCTCAAACTTTTCTCAAACATTGAACCCTCCAAGGCTAGAGTGAATAGCCTCAATCTAGGTGGGTAAACATACGCAATCATAAACCACATTTAGGGAGATTGCGGTCAAACGCCGCCCATAGCGCCAGCAAAAAGAATGGGTTCAGTTCAAGAACATTGGCCGGTTTCTACCGAAGTGGGGACAAAGAGGCATCGCGTGCGGTGTTTGTCAACACCGGCGCGGGCGCCGCATCTCGTGACCGACATCCATATCAGGTTTGGTGACACGCGCCTGATGTGGCGGTCGGAACACCGCTGGGTAAAAACTAGGAACGGGACGAAAGACTGCCATCCCGGACTTTTCACTAATCCCGGGCATAATGTTCTTATTTAACAGTGAAAATAATATTGCATGCCGTTGCGTGGTTTACGAGGCATTCAATGCTCTACTATACTTTGTAGTGATAAGGAATATTGACGTTTGTCGCACGATTTAGTACCTAATTACAGGAAAGTTAACGAGATGGAATAAAAAAAATGTCGTTTAAAACTACTTTATTAGCTCAATTAGGTACAATAAATTATTGTACTTAATCTGCCTTTAACTAGTCGTTATTAAAGTTTTACGCCCCAAGAAAGGTTAAATAATTATATGTGTACGTCGGTATGGATTGATCATCTGTTCCCTCACATTTACTTTCTAACATATAGATAATTAGGGCAAATGCGGTTCATTAGAAGCGTCTTTATCGGCTGCTGATTATCTATAGAGTACATGACGTCACATTAATTAAGTTGACAACAGCGTTCTCTAGCAATAATAATTACATCTTGCACGAATTAACGTTGCCAAAAAATTAATGTAATTGGCGTGAACTATTTTCTAGTTTCGCACATTTTAGTAGTGGGGTTTTAGTTCTTAAACATTATTTTAATAAATAACACACAAACTAAATTCCGAATCTCCTTAAAAATCTGCGAATCAAGAAGTCAATTTGAAATCACAAATAATATAATATAATGTATACCTATTCTGAGTAATCGCGGGATGCGAGATGGCGCCCATTCTCTCATTCAAACCTCTCTAGACTTTGGTCTAGATGTTGCGATGGTTCGATGTTTTGCGATCAATAACATATTTACATTTACTCTGATTATGAGGTGGCCTTTTCGATCACGAGACTGGCTTGAGGAAAGTCTACTCATTCAAAGTACCTACTTGTCTTGAAGCCGTTATACAAGAAGACATTTATGTTTTTTTTTGAAACAGAAACGGACTCACTACTCATAAGCAAATAAATAATTTCTGTTTCTGTTCTGTTATCCTTATGTGTAATATTATTATAAGTATATGTATAAAATACAAAAGTCTGTATCTTCTTCTGTTACGCAACCGCGGTTAAGTCAATAAACCCCTTTTGATGAAGTTTGATTTTTGTTCAAGTATCTACGTACATATTTGATAAGAGATAAGCATTAGACAAAATGTTTACTTAAATTATTCTACGTCAACGAAGTCGCAGGCAAAAAATAATAAAATGTTCTTACATATCTATCATACTTTGTCATCATCCTCTGCAGTCGTTATAAAGATATTCATAAGTCTTTTCTGAAGAATCCTAATCAATAAAGATTCTTGAAGGCAAGGTCAGTAAAAGTGAAACGGCATCATTTATAATAGTTATGGTTACAAGTACTTCAGCGACTTATTGCGTAACTGTTGTCTGAAACTAGGGCATTCCCCCTGTGAGCGCATTCCTACATCTACACTCCCAGCTCTACCAAAACAAAAGATTTCAGATTTAAAAAGATTCGTACTAAAAATTCATCAATCTTTCTTTTTATGATAGGTGGCATAAGACCAGATCACCTGATGGTAAGCGACTGCTGCCACCCATAGACGCCCACAATACATGCGGAGTCACAAGTGGTCTGCCAACATTTTAACCCCCTCAATGGGTGAGAAGTCTCTTAACCCCCCAAACTATACCGAAAACCCCAAACTATAGTAATTATTACCCGACACAATGTACATTATAGTAAAAAGCAACACAGCAATTATCTTATATTATATAGTAGGTACTCTGCGGCAGGTTGACGCTGTTATTTATCTTGTTTTCTCGTCGCATGCTGATGCAACTGACAGTGCTCTAATTGCTGCCCCGATCGCTTCCGCTCAAACATTGCTTCGAACGAAGGGCCGACTCAATTGTGATCGTTGATATTGACGTTGGTCATGACGAGAATGAAGCGAGACGTGTCGCCTGCGCGCACGCAGCCAGGGACACGAAAAGGTAGTATCGTTTGATCGCGCAGTCGATGTAATGACCATACGGCAACTAGTTTATATTTGTTTTAGGAAGTTCAAATAACTAACTTGTTATTATCAGCATATGACTCAGTAGATAAATGATATCAGATTCATTATCATTCATAGAAAATCAGCGTGAAGTGCGCTTTCACTGTTTTTCGCCCAGTGAGTGAGGGTATCGTAGCTGCTTTTCACCACACCTTTACAATTGTGTATACCGTATACTTATTGTACTTAAATCTGATATTTAAAATTTGTTCAACATACTCTTTTATTTATTTTGTTGTAAATTTTTATTGTTTCTTTGTAACCCTGAGTCCAGAAAAAACTGCCCGCACGCGTCGCGCGACTCTCGTGAAGGCATACCGCTTTCGTGTAGGTCATGAAATCATTTAGGTAAGTAGGCATGTATATGTAGTGCGTGACTCACCGTAAGTATGCATGCATATTTGGAGGACCTAATTTATGTTACTCTATATACTACTAGGGCCAATAAACAAGCAAGTGGTTCAACTAATGGTAAGTATAATCAATCACCGCCGCTCGTGAATCTCTTCTCAGAGAGGTCGCTGACGCGTTATCGGCGTTTTAAAGACGAGTAGGTACGCGCCTCTCTTGAATATGCGTCAGCAATCCAAATCTAGGTCTAAACTAGCGCATTTCGTGCACGATAATAGTTGGGACGTTATTACTCATCAAGATGTTCTTAGGCCACCCAGTCCCTTGTTCCAAGTCATCGAGGACGCTTCCGATATTTATTTTGTGAAAAAAGTACCGAATATGCCTGGACTAATATGAAAGGTGCCCTGCTTATAGATGCACTGCACGATGATATCGTGTGTCACCTCACGTTACGCGTGAAGTACGAAGTTCTATTGAACTGTGACACCACATGCAATTGATTGTTGAATCATCAACAGCATCTAATCGAAGCATGGCATCTGCATCATTGTCGATAGCACGCCGCGGCGCAGTGCATTGTGGCGGCCGCGCTTCGTCACCGGAGCGCAAGGGCCGGTCACGTGAACGGTGTCGAGGTCGCCGGGAGAAAAGAATCCGTGCTTCCGCACACATTGGACATTGTTTTACCGATCGTTGCCAAACAATGCAGGCCCATTCGAGCTGCAGTTTAAACAGCGTGCAACAGTTATTTCGAGGAAAAAGATTAATATAACGACACGGAGTATAAACACTTAGTCCTATTAGGGGTCAAAGATTTTAATCTTACGTAATACATTATATTAAACTTATTTTTGTCTCAGATACAGCAACGGTGATATGCAACTGCATACTAATGAGCAGATTTTAGACAAACATCCTGCTAATTTAAGTACTCCTGTACTCAAAATAGACTCTGATTATCTCCTTCAATAATCTCTTATGTATTATTATTTATAAGCTCACAAATTCACAGAAGGAAAATTGGTAATCTATATCTTTTGAGCATCCTAAGTTTATCCCATCTGAATGAGCACTCGAGATTAAGACGTTTCACTATCACGCTCCAGTTGTGCTGCGTCACCGACGATGACGAGCAGAACCTGTCCGCGTTAATGACGATCGGCGCTGCGCCACAGGCTGAGCGGCCGCAGCCGCCTCGCCTGGTCACGGGCCCGATCGATCCCGCTGCTATTTATAGATGCACTCTCAACTCTGGCGAAAATCTCGCTGCGAGCGCCAACTTACACCGTCCAACGGCGGAAATTAATTAACAATTTTTAACCACCATTTTTCAATTTCTTGTTGTTTTTACATTTCCCAGCATTATGTAAAATTTTACTAGTCACTGACAGGCGTTCGAATTTATCATGGCTTTGTCCATTCATTATCCTTTCTAATCGATCAGTATAAAACTTCCTGATTATTTCTCGGGAGATTTAACGTTCATGTCTAAGTAGGTACTGAGCAGTTTTATTTCAGCGATCTATCAACGGACAATATGTCACAAGTACGTTTTTATGTCAGGCAATGATCAGGGAAACGACGGCGACGAAAATAATGTGATGTATCGTGCGCCCCGCCGCGCCGCCGCGACCCACCTCACGCGATTGATTCTCAATTGGCGATCGCGACCAATAAACAACCAATACTCAGGAGTAGTGGATGTTAATGAGGAAGGACTGGGAACTTATTTGTAACCGTGTTACCGCACTGTTGCATGTTTTAATACAGATTGTGTGTTAACTTTATTTTTCAGTGCACGGACTTGAACCCGCGCGGTGGAGAGCACTCATCGCATTTACGCTTATTGAATCTACATACATTGCGCATGCATAATGTTGAAGATCTTTATCTTTTGCTAGGAGATAGATATTCTACTCTTTCATGAATATTTTTATATCTGTGGTCTTATTTAGTCTAGTAATATTTGCATAGTAGGTAAAACATGTATAAACATGAACTTCTATTATGTTCAATTAAAGTCACTTTTATATTAACTGAAACGTTAATTTTTATGCATTAAAAAGTCGGAATTGTAACTAAAAACACCTTCTTCAACCTCAACGAAAATATCAATGAAAATATAATACCTTTATTATTACAGAATACAGTTTTAAGCAATGAACCATTCTCACTCAAAGTAGTTTAAATTCACAAAATGCAGAAAAAATTACGTTTCTGGAAGCGTTAGGGGTTAGCCTGAACGTCAAAGTAATTTAGCAGTGTTGATGCTCATCCAAACGTACTTCTTCAAAGTTATCAATTCATTGTTGTTGCCCGTATCGATTCAGCGCTTCCGCGGTATGTAGAGTAAGGCGCGCGCGGCGGACGCGGCGAGCGGCGCACGCGCCGGCCTGATGGAGCATTGTTCGCGGGTTGCGGTCACCGCGGCCGCGCGGGCACGTGCCCGGGGCCCACGCGCCATGCTGCGATACCTTCAGTGCGCACTCGGGTGCATGAATATTTATTCAAAGCCTTGTGGTAGGTTAAGTAGGTTCTGTTATGATGAACCTAAAATTTGTTACTCTAAAATGAGTTTTCGAAGAAGAAAAAGCTAGCAGACTAATCTTGTAAATTTGTTAAAAACATTTAAAGGAGCGAAAAACTTACTTCATCTTGAAACATACTATTAAGAGGTTAACTCTACTAGTCAAAATATTTTTTAAAACGTATGTTTTTTAGCAACACTTATTGACTATAGTGTAGTATCATTTTACGAGTTTATTGAAACAACCTTATAAAGCAAGTCGGTATGACATAATGGGCGTTATTGCGACGTATAGGTCGCGGCCGCGCGGCGAGCGGCAGCGTTTCGGCGCGGAGGCCGTGGCCGACTTGCAAGGACCTGTTCCGGTCATGTGACAAGTGCACGTGTGGAAATTTAAACCATAATTCTTTATTTGCATAAAACTGTGTTGATTTCCGAACTGATATTACGCTCTTCGAGTATCTCGAGTAGTACGGTCAAATTTTTTAACCATTTCAATGGCTTGTTATTATTCAGTTTTTTACGAAAAAATAATGCCATCAATTTACTATGCTCTAATCTGAAAATAAAGTAATTGGAAATACTTAAATCATTGAATACACAAATAATTTTCTTTGTCATCAATAGGTTATATTATGATTGCATTACCTACTAGGAGAAAAATGTATGACTACCAAACGGTATAATTTAATATGCAAAGACACATAATATATTACGTTCATTGTACTTTATAATCTAAATAAAATATACAAGCACATATGTAATGAAAAACACATTAAGTTTTGGCTAAGCATGGTTTTGGTCGCTGGACACGACTACGCCGCGAGCTACGGCGTAGCACTGGCTTGCTACGGAACCGCCCGCCGCGAACCCCGGCCGTCCACACACTTGTTCAATGCAACAGTGAATATTGGATAAGTGCAGCCTATGTACTAAAGTAACGACTGGATAGTGGTAATACGAGTATAAGGAAATGAGTAAATATCGCTACCATTAATCATTACGTAGACGACTACTAGGCCGAGAGGGGAAGACCTGAGCCCCGCGTGACTCACGCAGTAACATTGTTTCTGCTCTCTTTTAGCCTTCTGTGCCTTTTATTTTTCTTCTTTTATTTGCTTTGTATTTGTGTCGGTATCGTTTATATAAGTGGTTATTTTGTTTCATTGCTCAATCAATGATTAATGATAATTTTAAACAAATTTTAATAGGAACCTCCAAGATTATAAATAATAATAAGTGAATTTATATAACATCTCAAACATGAATCTGATTCCATTCTATGAAGGTGAAGCACTTGTCTTACGAATATTAGACAACAGAGGAATTAAAAATAATATAACACTTAAACACATAATTATTTAAATACACCCAGACATTAAAACCGCGTATGTTGCAGGGTCTCTAAAATGTTACATCAGGCCAGTCATCAAGTATCATCATCATAGGTAGGTAGTAAGTATTACAAACCCACAATTTAATTAAATATTGTTCCATCATTCAGTAGAATAAAAAGATACAAAATTAATTACTTGCAAAATGTAGCTCCAAATTCATTATGAACTAAATTGTCGGCGCATGATAAATACAAATACAAATACAAATCATTTATTGCACTCATGTTGTAGGATACAGGTCTTTGGTATATAGGGTTAGAGACAAACATGAACCCTGTTAGGGCACAGCAATAATATTAAAACTAAAATTAAAATTAGGTGTACATACACTTTCAATAAACTATATAAAATTTAATAACAAATATTTTCGTAGGGACAGGATTATTGCACATCAAAAAACTCTGACAGTGAGTAGAAACATTTATCTATTAAGAAAGTTTTTAGTGTGTTTCTAAAGGTGTTTTCACCTTCTATACTTTTAATACAGTTTGGAATATTATTATAAATTTGTACAGTCATTCCAAATGGGCCTGATTTTACAATTTCTAATTTAGTTATCGGTGGAGCTAATTTGACCCGGGGTCTTAGATTTTGAGGCCTTTCATGCAGCGGGAACAAGTTTTTATGTTTTCTGACAAACATGCAGGTTTCTAAAATGTATATGCCTGTGAGGGTCAAAATTTTCATGGCTCTAAAATGTGGCCTGCAGCTAACCATGTTATCAATATTTACAATTATACGGAGGCATCGTTTTTGTAAAATGAATAATTTATGTGCGTCTGTACTGTTCCCCCATAGCACTATTCCGTATTGGAGCCATGCATGTGCATATGCATAATATGCACATGTGGCTGTTTTCACATCTGAGGATTTTTTTAAATTGTATAGCGCATATGTGAAGCGTGATAATTTGGAATGTACGATTTTTACATGATCCTTCCAATTCAGATTGGAGTCTATATTTATTCCCAGAAGTGGGTATGAATTTACATTTCCTATTTTATTGTTTTGGAAGGTATAATTAATTTCTAAGGGATGTTTCTGGTAAGGTTTAAACTGTATTATTTTTGTTTTTGTGAAATTGATTTTTAAATTATGATCATTAAGCCAATTAGTTACATTATTTATTAAATTTTCTAGAGTATTATTTAAATTTATAGCGTTTTTACAAGGAACTACTAGGGATATGTCATCTGCAAATAGAGAGCAAGTTGTGTCCACAGTTTTGGGCAAGTCATTTATATAAATTAGAAATAGTATGCACCCGAGGACACTGCCTTGCGGTATAGATCCTGAGACATGAGTCAGTTGAGATTTTATGAGTGAAATAGTACCTGTTTCATGATTGCAATACTCTATCTCAACATACTGCTGTCTGTTTTCTAGGTACGACACAAACCATTTGTATGCAGGTCCCCTTACACCTATACCGTTAAGTTTTTGAAGGAGTATGTCAAAACGAACTCGATCGTATGCCTTACTCATATCGAGTAGGATGCCCACTGCATACATTTTTTTATTAATTATATTAAAAAAGCACAAAAAATATTCTTGATTAGCATCAAAAACACATTTCGCAAATACAAGGTGGGTAGACAAGTAACATCTTTCTCAATATCATTCACGTCACTCTGTTACGATACGTAATACTATGTACTCTATCAGCTATCACTTGATAAGCTAAGCTTCAGCTATTGGGTTTAGGAATCATCCACTTTAAAATGTCAGTTACAAACCTTTGCGAGAACCACCGCTGTGGTAAACATACCATCGTGAAATAAAACGTTTGGTAGCTCCAAATTCTGCTGTAGCATAATGAAATGGAATTCGTCAAGTTCATTTTCATCACTCGATCGCGCATGCGCATTGTGAAGCATGAAGAATCATCGCGGGCCAGTGTGGCGAAGCCCTCAAATGTGATGCCGTGCCGTCGCATCTCTTGTAACTGCAGCGTGGGCTCTTCTTTTGCTTACTATCAAGCTAAGGCCATTACACTGTGCCACAAATTTAATAAAAATAGTAACGTTAGATTTGCAGTGTATAGACCGTGAAGCTACTGATTAAATTAAATAATTTTGTAATAAAAACGCAACGAGGCGCTAATGTGGCCTAGCCATTAATTTATTTGCTGACGTATGCTAATGCCGCGCAGGCGCAGCGCGGGCTGCGTCAACACCGGTGCGCGGCGTGTACGAATAAAACAATTGCCAATTATTCGCACCAAATCGCACGACGTCATACTTACCACTT
This sequence comes from Cnaphalocrocis medinalis, assembly GCA_014851415.1. Lineage (NCBI taxonomy): Eukaryota > Metazoa > Arthropoda > Insecta > Lepidoptera > Crambidae > Cnaphalocrocis > Cnaphalocrocis medinalis. Next base: position 12,210,713 of record CM026288.1, read on the forward strand.
GTGTTTTGCAAATATCCCAGGTGTAAATTGTTCTACGTCATATCCATAATATTAAAATGTTGTTTTGATAACCACTCGAAACTTATTTGAAACTAGTTTTATTGACTTTTTAACGGAGAATTTATTTAAATTCTCATTGATAAAAGCTCAAAAAGTTAGTCATGCGCATATTATAAAAACTGTTGACCAATTTTTTTCTGCATAAAATTATCATAAAAATCTCTACGTCAATCATTACTTTTCGACTAAAACATAGAATAAGGTGTTTCGCAAAATATGTTTTTCCTTGATGACCGCTCGGCAAACCGCCTGGCAATCACGAAACCAGTTCAGTGACATTTTAATTGATATAGGTGGCAGACGAGCCAACGGATCACCTGATGGCGATAACCGCCGCCCAAGGACACCTGATAATTTAAGTGCTATTTTCAAATAAGGTATCTCCAGACCTGTCGCCGTCTGTACAATATTAAAGTGTATGTATTAGGCCAGGGTTTCCCAACCTTATTTTCGTCGAGCCTCCCCGCATTAAAAATAACATTTTTCATGCCCCCCCATTTTGCAGTAGGTACAATAAAACTAGCATTATTTCAAAAACATTTATTTGTTTTGTAACTTCTACAAAATTAAATCCGATACGCAGCGTTTTGAAACGGTGTCCGAGTGATGGTGTTTACTTAACACATTTAGTTAATTTTTTCTTTCGAAAACTCAAATGTCTCGCGCCCCCCTTGACATCCCTCTACGCCCCACCAGGGGGGCACGCCCCCCTGGTTGGAAAGTCCTGTATTAGGCATTCATTTGCGGTTTTCTTGGTCGAATGCCAGATTTTTTTATGTATGAATAAGGTAACACTTGACCACAACGGCCACTGATGGAAATCGTTGGTGAGGTGAAATCCAAGGAATTTCATTAGTATTTCGCAGTTTTCAGAGTTCAAATTCACCAGAAGATAGAATCATTACAATACATTTGATACTGCTCTTACCAAGCGATGGTCGGATGAACCGTAGTAGCCGTTTATTCTCATCGAGTCACACTAGATCCTGTCACACTGACCCCACTGTCGATCAGCACTGAACTACCTAGTTCTGTATGTCGGTGGTAATCTTAATAGTTTTAAGAATTATTTTTCTTTTATGTTACTTAGCTTTTCTTTTATAAAAAACAGTATTCTAAGTACTGCCTACTCATGATGGCAATTATCATTGAAGGTCTTTTATAATGCGTAGACACTGACCAGAAAAAACTTATTACAATCATTGCATTGATCTATTAATCTAAATAAAAACCCGTTAAAAGAAAATAGATATAGCAAATTGGTCAATCAATTTGAACCTATTCCGTAACCGTGGAAAAGCAAGCGTTTCCATCCATATCCTGGCTACTCGTAATATGTAACGTCATCATGTTGTTCGTTATTCGTTTAGTTCTTGCGCGGATCTGCGCATTTTTTTTTACAATACCACCCTCTAACCTAAACCTGTACAAGTAACAACAACATTTAATTCATCGATCACAAATAAGTACTTCGTGTGAAATGATTGTTGTTTATTCCATTTGATTAAGAACCCATTCATAAACTGAAATGTTTCGAATTAGCTAGCCTCGCCTTTGGATCCCAGCTGTAGCCTCACGCAGGCGCGACGCTATCGCAGCATCGCACTATCGGCGTGAGTCAGCGCGGGAGTTGCCTGCACTTGTTCACGGCCGCTGCGCGCGCGCACCCACGCGCTGCCCGCTCGATGCAACCGCAGCCACCTGCGAACACTATGCAACCACTTTATTCATGGTGCAATTTGTACGGGCCCAGGATTTAAATTAAAGAATTAACCATTGTACTCAGATAGTTACATAAATGTATGGAGGTAAGTTATTTTATGATCATAAGGGCCCGGTAATTCCAAAAATAATCTATTTTTATGCTTTGATTTGTTAGATAAACACATGGAACATTACGTGGATGTTATCATATTGTCAAGATTTAAAGAATTCCGTCTCCGTAAAATCGCTTCTTGTGCCGGTTTTTAATCTAATATTGTAAACATTACAAGTAATCAGTACCATAGTTGTTAATTCTTACTGAGAGTAAGTATTACACATTTACTCTTTATCCTATAATATTTGTGTAGGTACGTATCTAAATTTACCTTAGTAACATATACCTAGCTCTTATTCTCGTTAAGCAAATATTGAACAAACTCTCTTAAAATAAGAAATTAGTTGATTTTATCTTTAACGGGTATTCCTATCGTAAATTGTTTAATTAAACAATCCTCGACATGAATAGAATAAACAATAAAACTACAAATTTATCACAAGTTTCTTTAAATAGAGTACCTAACTCGTGATATTTCGCGTAGGTGGGTTAAGTAACTACAAATAAATAATATGACGATTGGCGAAATCAAGGACTTTACAAATAAAAAGGTGGTGCACAGACTTGCGCAAATAGCTCACTGTAAATACGAGTAGTTCAGTTACGAGATTCACTTCACTAGAATCAGTAGTTCAATTGAAATACTGTCTGATAGAGACAGGACAGTTAATGATGTTTAAAAAAGTTGCCTATTGGACTATGTGAGGTTGGCTGGTAGAGAATGCTTCTTGGCATTAAGTTCGCCTATTGTACAGCACGGCCGGAGGCTGCGGCCAAGGTCGCTGCGCCTTGATTTTCACAATAATGCGCATGTTTAGTAATAAATAATTTACTTGATTGTGTCACGGACGCTGCGTTCGTTCGAATATTTTTTCTTGTGCTCCGCATTTGAAGGTGTGACATAATTTTCGTCTCTTTCTTCTTGGTTGTATACCTACTTCATGACTGCAGGTCGTGCTTAATGTGTGTAAAATGCTTTGGCGCAGGAGTTGACGAGTAGTTTTCACGCATTTGTGTCGGCAGCTTGTCACTTTGTTTGTAGTGTAAGTGTAAATGTTAGCGAATCATTAAAAATGAAATCCAATTTGGCGGCTAATCTTATGTGTAAAAGCTTATCGTGGTAGAGGAAAGTACGATACTATACGAAGAATATGAGCAAAATTATGACCGTAACCTTTCACATGAGGTAGGCACATCAATCGACAGTTAATTGGTCACAAGCTCATCGAACATAACATCTCTCTTAACTGTCAACAAGACCTGATACAATCGGTCGTACTCAGCATACAAACGCGTTATTAGAGGCGCACGCGCCTGTGTGGCCACGACGCGGGCGCGGGCAGTGGTGGCGCGCGATCAAAGATCGATGCCTGTCTATAAATAGCGGCGCACGCGCAATTGGACCTGATTCCCGATCGGCATCAATTGCGATCGACAGCCGCCGTGCGCCCGCGCCGCTATATACCAACTATAATAAGTATAGAACACTCGATAGAGTTACAGCGCGGTCATAGGGAATTGAGACTTTTTTTGCTTTAACTAGGTATAAACATTTTCGCCCTGGATATTATTACATAATACACTTTAAACATTGGACCAGCTCTGTTTATACACTTAGGTAACTTACATTTATTTATTATTCTAGTCTTTTCCTAAGTTTTTCTTTATTTCTTAAATAAAAAATATCCCCAACCCTATTAAAATACAACATGAAGTCAGAAATGTGATGAGTGCATTCGAAATCAACCAAGTACAACATAACATCTGTCCATTGTACTATATACAGCACTAAAGCTTTATTGAACTGATCTCGCAAGATGTCACGTGAATCTGACATTTAAATTAAAACAAAATATTTAAATTGTCAAACGTTCTACAAATTAATTGGTAGGTCCGATGTTTGGCATGTGTCTGCGCGCCATCAGAGATCAGTTGACCGCGCAGGCTGCGCGTGCGGCGGTTAATTGATACGATGGTGTAATGATACTAATGATCCATTGTAGATGTAACATGTCCGGCGCAGGCGCAGAGGGCGCGCCGAATGCGGGCCCGCCGCGCGTGCGCTGCCACCAAGTAATAAGTTTTATGTCAGGGATTTGAATGCACTCATTAATCAGACGATAATTTTAATGTAGATTCTAAAACGCTAAAAAATCTTGCGTAGCAATAGCAGAAAGCTGTTGGTCTGTCGTCAGATTTTATCGAAGGTGCCAAGTGCAGAGTAATAAAGTTTTCCCACCCAGCAGGGTGGGAAATTGCTGTCTTCACAGTTTAACTTTAAAGTGTTTAAACACAAAATGTTACTAACCACGATTTTGATGTTTTAAAAACAAGTTTTCAAAAAACTAGTTTTTGAAAACTTGTTTTTAAAACATCAAAATCTGTGGTTAGTACACCCTTGCGTTCTGTTGTCTTAATTTGAAGAGTATAGTCAACAGCAAAAGTAAATGATCAAAATCAAAAACTATACTCACTATTGAGCGGAGTTCGTTGCAGAACTGTATGGTATCAAATCCATACAGTTCTGACGCGAACTCCCCTTTTGAATTTGATTGTCTACTTTTGCTGTTGACTGTACAGTACCTATCGCATAAATTTAAATAATATTAATTTGCGAATTAAGACTGTTAAGTTAGACACAAGATTAAAATGTAATTAAAGTATCCGGCGTGTAGTTAATTTGAATTTGGGAAAAATAGAAAGAATTATATTTTACTGATATGTTTATACGTACATGAATCATTACACCTGAGCGTACAGCAGCTTACACTGTGTGTGGCCCACGGAGTCTTGGCAAATGTTTAGTTATCGGGAGCCGCCTGGTCGATTCACGACAAAGGATATAGCTTTGTATAAGTGACATTGCTCGACAGAAACTCAAAGAAGACGAATGTTTGGCCTGGATGTTTAAGTGAGTTTCGCTTGCGTGTGTCGGGTTCCGCTGTGTCGGAGTCGTGGATCGTTATGCAGATCAGACAGTGTAGACTACCGAGATAAGCCTAACCACAAATGCTTAACATGTAAAATTGGCGTGCTCGATTCAATTGTACAGATAAGAGTTTATATTATCGCCCTTTATGTTACTTTCAGACTGCTAATAGCGTATTTAAATATTTACAAGGACGTAATCGTCAGGCACACTTCTCCGCTGGCACAGAGCCTGAGTAACAGATATATTACACGAGTATTATTTAGCGCTTATTCAGATAGTATAAGAAATTTGCTCTTCTAATTTCCATCTGCTATAGGTACTATGCTTTGTTGAATTTAATCTCCCTGAGTTAGTAACTATTCTAATTAACTAAGTACTTATTTGACTAATTTATTGAAGGTAGTTGGGTTGCTACACACCAAGATGGTTAGTTTATTATTGCCTATTTCAACCGATGCGTTTACCTACGAGGAGAGCTGTTTGGAAGGGACAAGCTAACAATCCACACGATGAATATTCTTTGTTGCACAAGTTGTTGACACGTATTGAGTTATCAATTAGTACACAGAATGCAGTTTTCTTTAGCATCGATGAGCTCACGCTGTAATGTGTAATCGCCAACCGCGAGCAAGGCTTGCTTCATCTAAACAATCAATGTCAGTGACTACTGCTCTCTTGACAATAAATACGGGTAATGCTTCGATATACGACTCGTCAGTAACTTATAGACCGCTATGTACCGTGCTGCTTACGCTCGTCTTTATTTACGTGCCTGCCTCCTCGTATAAAGCATGGAGCAGTATTTTTCTTAAATGACAACTTAACCTCTTTATGAGAGGTTAATATATGACAATGTCAAGTGGGATATTGATGTGCCGGTTACAATAAGACACTGATGTCCAACGTTTTATTATTTCATGGTTTCCATTGTGGCTGCTCTTCAGCTCTAGGATGAGTACAAAGAAAATTTTATGCGACTATAGGCGGCTGACACAAAATAATCGTTTTATTAAAAAATAGTACTAAGTATTTAATATTTTTTTATATCACTTCACAGATCTTTATTTTACACAAAATAATGCTTTTGTATACTTATACCCGTAAACAAGCAAATTGGAAGGATAGTATATTATTTTAAAGACTTATCTCCAAAAACCCTACAAGTATGGGCGTTTGATGAAAAAAAAAACATTTTTAAGTTTCAGTTCCAAGTAAGGGGTACCCCCAAAAAAACTTGTATTTTTCCAATTTTTGTGTGAAAATCTTAATAAATACTTTCATAATATACATCTACTGACCAAGTTTTAAAAATAAGTATAGGTAGTTCTTATAGCTTTGGAAAAAAGCTATGATGGACAGAACCCTAAACAAGAAATCTACATTTCTAATTGATATCTCTACATTTACATTTATGATTGCATCAATTGCATGGGTGTTGGTTGCCATCTCTGAAATAGTATTCGATGAAGGAAAATGGTTAACTCTCTTGACATAGGTACTCGATGCTCTAGTGTAGAACACCTATCGATTCGTCGTTTTCGATTGGTCTGAAACGACGTATCGTACCGTATGCGGCCCTTTAGGTACAACTTGTAAAAGTTCCCCCGAGTGAGTCACCGTTGTTTGCCGAGCGCGTCACCGCGGGCTCCGCGCGGGGACCCCGCAGGGCTGCCGCGCGGCGCCGGCCTCCGCCGCCCGACTAACATCTTTCATGGAACAACTTTCATTGATACATTTATGAACACTTGTACTCTTTCACCCACTACGGTAAATAGATGTAAATAACTTTCAAATAGTTCACTGCAGTCACACCAAATGATCTCGAAAAGCGAAGTAAAAGTCGATAAACAGTTTCATAAGTCATCCGGTGACATAAGTTTAACTAGACTAGTTTTTATCTCGAGTTATTTATAGTTTGTAATTACTACTATCATAGGACACCTGAGCCGATGCGTCGTCGGCTGCGCAATCGTCACATCACACGCAGCCGACGTGCGGCCGCAGCCCCGAGGTGCCCGCGGCCCGGGCCTCCGCATCAGTATGCGCTGCGCTCGCGCTCCACTATCCGTCCTCACGCGCCACCACCAGGAGAAACGGTACTATAGAAAGACTTTCTAAACGAGAACGAGCGATGACGCCGCGTGACGTCAGCGCCGGTCGCCGCATCAATGGGCGGGGGGGCCCGCGCCCGCCCCGCCGCGTGTCCCCCGGAGTCACATGATCGCCCCCTGGCCCTTCGCCCCCCGGCGACCGCGAAAACCGGCCGCGCTTTCCTGCGCCCCTCCCCGCCGTACTCCGGCGAGCCCTCCCACCTGCGCCGCGTGCGCCGCCCGCGTGCGCGCGCGCCGCCCGCGGGTCAGCGACCCCGCGCCGAAACTGCAGCCAGCGTGCACCGCTCGCGGTCATCGCGCATGCAATATCGCACATACCTGCACTCTTACCTAACAATGCCACGGTTCTTGAACTTATTGATGTGATCTGACCCAAAAAGCGAGAGTGTGACCTGTTCGGTTCATTGAATCATAAATCACTGGAGGTAAACCTTTGTGATTATCCATGGAATTAAAATACCATAATTATTTATTTAAAAAAATTAGTTTCCTAAAAATGTATCTGTGTAGAAAAGCCCTGAAATAAGTACTTAATGTTAATGACTTAGCGCAAACTTCGTATTCTTCGCATAAATTAGTTTAGCACGTTTTGTTTGCACAGTTTGATGTCTGGGGTGCATGTGTCACATAATGCAGGAAATTGATGGAATGTGGTGTCACTGCAGCGGCGCGCGAGGGGGGAGGCGGCGCGGGGAGGGACCGTCACGTGACGGACTCTACTACTTGTAGATGTGTGTACATGTTTTGATTAACGATCGCACAAATAAGTCAACGGCGCGTCACAGAGAGCTCTTTGAGGCGAACACTGCTGTCTCCTTGTCTCCAACGGTTATGCGATACGAGACTAGGTAATTCAGTTATCGAACTCTTGTGTAACCGAGAGTTGCCGAGATGCGATTCCGTTGAGGTTGTGTATGAACAAACAGTGATTAAAGCTGAGCAAATCAGGAACGGAACAATGGCGCGGTGTTTATCAGAGGTCGCGGGGTGAAGGGCGCGCCTTATCAGCCGCACACCGCGCGCGCGCCGCTGAACCCACAGCCGTCGTCTTGATAATGTTTCAGCCATTCCGACGGCAGGATCTAAACTGTGTGGTTTACTTACTTACAACTGTTTCATAAGTTTGTCGTCAATCTACCGTCCTCGTTAGCCATGGGCCATATCGATAAAAAGGAATCCCTTTATTAAGACAGAACTATTTACAAATAGTTAATTCGAAGACATTCCTTACTGCGGCAAGTCATCAGTTTGCGTGTAGCGATGTTTATGTGAAGTACAATTAGCGCCCTATTGAGGAGCCATTATTGGTTCAATCACAGCGTCAATAATTCAGTCAATTTGTGAGGCCAGTTGGCTGCGAGCGCGCCGATGTTTGGCACCTCGCGCGGGGCTCGCGGCGATGGCTTCCGGCGCCTGATTGCCGACACTTAACCTGCGCGACGGGGTCTGCGCGCCGCATGGTGTGGGAACAGAACTCCTACTGACTGCCATATTTGTGACGTCGCGATCAACCGTTAGACATGCGCCACTATAGTTTATAACCAGAAGTAATGATTAAACGATTGCCACTGGTTTACACACAGTATGTTTTTAGAAATCACGCTCGTTCAAGTAGGATGAACTTTACGTTGAGTTTTTAGATAGAATTACCAATTTAATTCTCACTACTTACGCTATGGCCTCTGGAACACTATGTAAAAGTCTTAAACGTAGGTCTGTATCGCTTGCAACATTCAATTCCTGCTTACCTTGTGTTTTAAATATTAAAACCAAAACCAGCTACAGCAAAAATATACAAACAGGATAAAAGTGTGTCTCAGAATCGTTTGAATGAATATTTACTAAATAATTTGATATTGATCGATTGAAGAAAATTATTGTGTTCTATATTTATTAGTTTCGGAATGAATGGGAAAGAGGAATGAACCTAGAACTGGTTCTGTGAGCGGCGTTTAAGTACCTCTATATTGGGCTCAAATGGAAGCTCGCGAATAATCCGCATACTGGGTAATTTACATTACGCATGCGATAGGAATTATAAAAACCCAAACAAAATGCATGAACTGCCAACATAGCCTTTTAGTTATTAGTAACCAGAGTAATATAATATGAAAGCACAGTCCACACGGCTCACATTGCTACAAAATAATTTAATCTTTACGAAACCGTGAACCGTATTACCTATCTTAAAACATGTTTTTTACTTTTATGAGATCAGAACGTAAAAGCAAATATCAAAATATGTACTCAAATCTGAGTGTGTTTCAGTCGCTGTATTGAACATCTTGTTATCAGGTGATTTATTTTTTCGTATTACACATTATACATTAATATTACTAAAATCTACCTAATATCTAATAAGGTAATTATTTTTATCATTCTAATTATTTCATAGTTTGTTCAACACAAACATCATAACAAAACCAAGGTTAGACTTGTAGAATAAATGCATGCTTTTAAGATAGAGGTAAATGGTTAAAATGTAAGGGGTGTCATTGTGTTAGGGTGGTTGCTCGCGCTCGCTCCCGCGCGCCTACGAAAGAGTTCAACGCGTGCGCAGCGCGCGCGCCGCCCGCGCCCCACGCGCTGCGCCGGCACACCAGGCCTTAATTATGTGGCGTGAAATCGTCTTTAACAATTTGACCGTGGGAGAGTCAGGGTTCGGCATGAATGGGCCGGCTTGACCAGAGTGATACCACGGCCTCACAGAAGATCGGCATGCATCTGCGGTGTCTGTGCTGAATTTCGTTCAGTGAGTGAGGGTAATGGAGCCCGAATTAAAAAGGAGGTTAAAAGATTAATAGAACACTCCCGACTCCGTTGGCGTTACGTTACGGGTGTCTATAGGCGGTGAGAATCGTTTACCATCAGGTGATCCGTCTGCTCGTCTGCCACCTATCACATAAAAAGCCAAACATAGAAATGTAAATTTCATGTAGACTCCCAAAAAGTGTTCGACCGGATGTAGGTATTAGTTAGGTAAGCGAAAGCATTAACAAATATTTACATTGGTTGAGTCGTAGTAACGTAACGTCCTTCGTAGTTGGCGACGGTCACAGCGGCTACGAACAGTTTGGCTACGTCACGCGGGGAGATCTGCGCCTATATCGACGTGGATGCTGGGTTGGCTCCCGCCCAAGTCCTTCAGACTTCAGACACACGCGGCGCCTCCGCCCCGCGGCCTGCGCCGCCGCCCCGCCGCCCCGCCGCCCCTGCCCGCCCGGACCTTGCGCGGAGGTCAAGGCTGTCTGCACGCGGCTGCACAAGCGTATACTACTGTTTCGAGGATGATACTATGCCCCACATTAAACCGATAGTTTCCACTTTTCCAATTGTAGGTAAAGTCAGTTTAGTCACGAGCGGATGATAAGACTGCGATTAGCCCAATTTTGTTTACAAAATAAAAACTAATTTTGTGTAGGTATTTTTTATTTTAGGTATATTTTTTTAGAACGTAAAAAAACTGATGAATGTCAATGTAGCCTTAAATTGTTGTTTGCGTTTTGGGTATTTAGGTAGGTTTACAAAACTAAAGTTAATTAACATGAACAATAACATGAAATAAGCGATTTGCAAATATGAATTTTAATAGCCGTCGCCGTAAGAATTATAATGGGTATATGTTTTATATAGTTTTATTGCCATTGCAAATATCTTGACTTGAATTAGGTATTTCGATGTTTTACATTAATTCCATTTTGGTACCCAACCTACTACATAATCTCATTTCGTTAAACGCAATGAATGAGACAACTACATGTTTAATATTTATGTAACAATCGCTACCTAATTTATTACCCGCGACTTCGCCCGCGTGGAAAAGTATCATAGGGTAGCATTTTCCATTATAGTCATAGTCATATTTATTGCTTTCATGTACAGTAAGGTCTTACATAAAATGTACAGTCCTATTTGTGTTATTCAATAATTTTAACCCCTTACACCCCCTTTTCGCAATAAATAGTAGCCTATGTTCTTTCTCAGGGTCTAGACCATCTGTACCAAATATCACTCAAATATGTTCAGTAGTTTTGGTGTGAAAGAGTAACAGTAGAGTAATAGACAGAGTAACTTTCGCAATTAATTATATTAATAGTTAGGGTACCAATTTCCAAATATTTTCCTTCGCGATATTCAGCGTAAAGTACGCGCGGGTATGCGAGGCGGTCGGATGTGCAGCGGGCCGGTGCCGGTGCGAGTGCGGCCGCGGCGCGGAGTGATAAGCGGCGAGGGTGCACCTGCGCGGGGCGCGGGGGCCGTGACGCAGCCTCCGCGGCGCGCGCCGCATCTCGACACCGGGCCGCGCCGCCGGCCAGCAGCCAGTCGCGCTCGCTCCGCGCCGACACTCGCCCGCGCCGCGCCGCCCCGCGCCACCACGCTCGCACCACGCTCCGCGCTCGCCCGACCCGCCGCCGCCGGCTCCATGACCAGCTGACACGCGCTGCACGCCACCCACCAGCGCCGCAAGTGAGTGTCCCTCCCGAGGGAACTAGAGCTCCCTCCTGTCGCCGAGGCGACTGATAAAACCGCTGTGCGACCCGAATACGCAAACCACCGAGTGAGTTTATAATTGTAGTGAATTGGTTCTGGTGACGGTTTCCCTCCAAGTTAATCCCGCACCGTCGCCGGGAGCGCCTCAGCGCTCCCGGGGCGGCTCGTTTATCTACTAAACCGTGTGCTGTGAGTCCCGGTCGCAGGCTTTAATAACACGAGCAGCTATCGTAAGTGAGGAATCACTACAGCCGCATCAGGTGCACCGAACACCGGTGAAACCGACCGCGCGCTGGCCAAATCCATCCGTACTTGCACTAACTACCATCCAACGACCACGGAAACTAATATCCACTAAATAAATATATAATATTGTGTCCTCCACGTTAAAAAGTTTTGAGTTCCAAAAATTTAATTACCCATCACCTTGCGCTGTCATACCTGGTAAAGATCTACCTCATACCTAATTTCACAAAATAATAATACCATCTAGTTAGACTCGCGCTAATTTTATCACAAGGATTCTCTAAACTCACAGAAAAGCTTTCGAATTTGTAACTCCATAAGCGTATGATGCTATAATTTTGTTTTACCATAAGCAGTGATGTATTTTGGCCCAAAATGGTGTAATTAACTTGATCTAAATGTTTTAAATGCGAGTAATTTGCTAGATGTGAACGTAAACGTTCCCCAGCTGAAACATCGCGCAGAGTATAATTGACATAGCGATCTTCACGTACGCCTCCTGTGCGTCACGACATGCATGATGTGGAACTGAACATAATCAAAAATAAACACAAAAAATATTGATTCAGAATTTTACGAAATATATTTTGTGGTGAAGAATTTAAATAAATTACCCGGCAGTCGTCGTCATCGTCAGTCACCGGTTGTTGATTCTCGGGTAGGGCTCTTCCTCCTATCCGATCTTGCGTCGCTCTCAACCAATCCCATCCTTCGTGTTGTTTTTTGTCGGCCTCATGGTCTTTTATTCATCCGAGATCGCCATTCCAGAAATCGTTTTGTTCATCTTATGTAATTTTCTGATGCTTTCTACGGAATGTTTATACGTCCTCTTTCTGTTTTGCTGTTTTACCATACTACCTTTTTGTATAGGGTCAAGAAGAACCAAAGTACTCGTTATTAACCCTCGAGGTGCATCCGACCTGCTCGGGTGTCACGTGTCAGTAATTAACAAAGTGCAGCCGCGCTTAGGACCACGGTGTGCGTTACATTACAATCATGTACAATAATTGACCAAAATGTCGTTACCTCACGCATCTTTGTGGAGATCACCACAAAGATCCAAAATTCCCGAGCTTATTAATTTCCAGCTCTAATAGCTGCTTCTAGATGTTCCCAGACTATTAGAGCCTGGACATATTAAGTACACACCTGGACTAATATATCAAGTTTATTATTACATTTTTAGATCTGGTCGTACAATTTTGGGATAAGAAATAATGAACTGATATTTTAACGGCAAATGCGCAACAGCGTAAGCCTCACTGTCAGGTATTATTGTAACTAAGCGTTAGCCTATTCAATAAAAAACAAGGTGATACCACAAAAACAGTATCAGTTATCAGCAGTAATCAATAGGAACATAACGTAATCTGTCTTCCAAACAATATCCAGATGACATGTTAAGACATTCATCACAAAAGTGAGGTAGATGCCAATTACAAGATCTGATAAGATGATGTCATCCTAATTATCGAGGCCAAGACTTATTTTGGGTCGCTGAGCCATTGAAATTCAAAATTCGCATTTACAGCATCGAAAAAGACAGATTTTTCTTCTTTTTCTTCAGCTATTTTCAACCTCTAGTGTGTAAGCCTCTTTCAATTTATGCCAGATCAAAGATCGGCACAGCCAGGTTAGGTTCGTGCAAATAATTAGGTCACTTTCTATTCTATCACGTGTTCGAATAAGACTATACTTTAATATTAAACAGACGCGTTCGCTGTTCGAGTAACACGTCAAACTATTCCGTGCCAAATGGTTATCTAACGCGAATGTGTGGCAGTCGGCGCAGCGGCCGCCACTCCAAGAAGGTAAATACCTAAAGGCAAATAAAGTGAAAGATTTTAAAACGAGTTATGGCATTGTGTTGTCTTCGAAGAGAAAGTGTATTATTGCCGCGAGCGTGCGGCGGGAGGACGTGTCGGCGCTGGCACGCGCAGCGCGCGCGGGCGCTGCCGCCGCACTGCGCTGCCCTCCTCGCCCCCGACGGCACTCCGCACAACATCCCCAGAGCTATCCTGTGACACGCACTGAGTCTGACACAGGGAAGCAAAAGCCTCAAATGCATACGTTTTCAGAACTTTGCGACTAGCGCCACCAAGTGAAAACAGTCTACGATGCAGTTTAGTAGATACATCACACAAAGTTGAAGTTGTATTTTTGAAGTGAACAAAGCAGAACTTTTCAATTATCTATCTTTACTAATATAGATAGAATTATGCGCATATATTGTCATATTGAAGTTCTTCTACAAATAGTAAACGAAACCTTGAACTTGACCAACAATTTTTAACATGGTTATTTGTTGGAGTATGTGTCTACATACAAATGTTCGTAATCCTAAGCAATTAGCTAACATTGAAATGGCTATTTAAAATATTGCGTGTTATTTTCTCTGTAAATAACACCTCACGTACCAGCGAGACGTGATATAAACCTACGGAGTTTTTTCTATACTTGTTTGAACCACCATGGACTTACCCACAGAATCCACCAAAAAAAGCCTACGTGTTTACAAGTCGAGTCGAATAGTAAAAAAAGTAAATAATTCGTAGTAGCCGCGGCCCCGGCTCTCCCGGCACACCCCGGCCGAGTCATCGGCGAACAATGCGACAGACAAAAACCATGTGCCTTCGTAGCATCGTAGTTGTGCACGCTTTGTTGCCGTCCGGGCTGCGGGGCTTCCCCGCGGCGCATTCCTGCTCCCGGCACCTCGCTCCCGGTCCAGGTAGATGCATTCTACTGCCCCCGTTTTTATAACCTACTATTATTATTAGTCATTTAAATCTCTCCTACCTGTACACTATCTATTACCATGGTGTTAGTCTTCTATTATTTAATCACCATGTTAACAGTATCTTCCTATGAAGTAGGACAAAGTCCGCCGATTGATGTAAACATACCTACATTCAAGCTAAAGAATTTCTCATAAATAAACTCGTAATATAAATGACATTGTTTTAGTTTGTTCACTTACAATTAGTGAGTCATCGATCTAATGATCGAATTTGTTTTGCCATCTGGATCAATACGACTAGATGCTCGCTCACGCCGCGCACTGCGATCCTGCAGACTACTGGATGCCTGTTACCAAAAACGCAAACATTTAAGTATAATCTTTCAGTATAAACTGGTTGAAAAAACAAAATCAATTCATGGGAGCACATCAGAATAACAAGTGTTCTATATTCGTACACGCGATAGTATATCAGTATCGCTCCCCATGTGTTGTGACGGCGAGTGGTTTTCCTCAAGTGGATGGAAGTTGTTACATACAATACAATCCATCGATTGCTTCGCCCAGTTTATTTGTCGAGTGACAATTGTTTACATAATTCACATCGTGTCGATGATTTCAATGCTGGCTTTTTCATGCGGAAAATAACGTCACAAACCAATTTATCGATAAAATACCTGTTTACAAATTAATTTTCGTTAAAATTAAGTCTGAAATAATGACACGCTTACTCATCGTTTCCAATTGCTTAATACAAAATCATGACATGCAATGCATGCTGGGGCGGAACCAATCCTGAGTTAGACGACTTTATTTATTTTTCTTGATTGCTTCTGCAGAGGGCGTGGAGTGTGTCAAAACGTTAAATCGAGTGTGTCATTTGCAATGGTGATAGCGCGGCGGCCGGCACGCACGCACGCGCCGCGGCGCCTGTCACATCCACACTTACTACTTACTTATAGACTACTCTGGCTTTATTTTCTTACCAATTACTTTCTATTAAGCGTAAGATATCCATCCCTCTTATTGCAATTTAGAACTGTTTTGCTCTCGATGTGAAAGTGACTGCAGGGAAGGTGGAAGTAAAACCCTTAACCACTGCCCAAGTAGCATTGAGAGTTCTATAGGAGTTGACTAATGGTGTACATTTATTCTTTAAGCTGTCTATGTAAGCTGCACAAGAGTTGTATAGCATGCTGTACAGCCCGTTTACCACCGATTTGGGCACAAATTATTCAGCTTTAAGTTCTCAAAAGGTACACAGTAGTAGAATAGTGGCTCTTTAATGGTAGTTTAAAGAGAGAACTGTGGTTTTAAAGCTGACGAATGGCACTATTTTAGATTCCCTGTGGTTATTTATATAGACAAGGGAGTTATTATAAGTGACAAGTGAACAATTATAGAGCCAATTGTTAACACTCGTAATCACAAATGTACCCTATAACCGACTTTTAAGCCGCTTTTAGATCGAAATAGTCACTTGAGTACCATTTTGTAACGCATAATATTTGCGACACATGTTTTGCTTGCATGTACATAATATCAGAGGGAGATTGTGAAGCCATTTTGATGTGATTTAATTTTAAGTACACTCTGTTTATATATGATGTTGTGTTAATTTTAAGGGGTAATTTAAATTTATCGTAAAGAATATACACATTTATTGTTAAAATTTTCACGCGCCTATGCTATATTATAATATAATCAAATAAGTTTAACAAAATAAACAGAGACAAACAAATCAATATTTCATATTTGTGTTTTAATGACATTAAAATTACTGCATGGGTTTGTATTTAAATATCAACTACAAAATCAATAACGAAAACTCGTTATAAGTGATAAAATCGTACTTAATATAAAAATATTATAGGTTATTAAGAGTAAAAAAATGGTGGTCATTGTCTGCATCTACAATGAACTATTGTAACTCAAAATTAGTGTTGCGACCTGTATAAAGTTACACACGTGTACCATCATATTGACGTGAGCTCTAGAAAGGTTCACAGGTGTTGTGTTACGATGCGAGCAACCTAACAGCGTACATGTGAACCTCTGAATAGCCCATGCAGAATTACATATCTTATAAGGTTTTTGTTCAGCTATGAAAATGAAAGCTGACTAGAAGAGCAATGGTGTCCTGGCAAAACGCCAATAGTTACGTAATAAGCTACATTTACACCGCTATAGATTCCTTACACAGGTTTAGGTGGGTATGCTCGCTTTATTACAGCTAATGTACCACGTGTGACCTCTGTTAATGCTAAGATATCATCAATGAACTAAATGTGGCCTTTTAAAGAGAATAAAATGCTATTTGGGTGAACAACCAAAATTTTAAGCAAACGATGCATTGAAAAAATCTAATCACACATCAGGTTACCAAAACCTGACAAATTTCCCCTATTGATATTCAACCTAATGTGTATGACAGTAAGATGAGAGTCGATTGAAGACATTTGACAGTTTTGTATACTTTGATGTGTACCTACGTACTCCGGTCATTGACGGGTGGCTCTACTTTATACTTAATGATTTTATATTATATAGGATAGGATGTACATTGTAATGTCGATCGGCCATCATCTAAAAAACCTACTTTCGGTAACATCCAAGGTATTTATTAACCGACTCAATTTTTATTAAAATTGTATTTCATTCGTGTCATATGAATAATTATACTATACTAGCGGCCGCTAGCGACTTCGTACGCGTGGAGTTAATTATTGACACTTACCGTCATATTTTGGAGAATCCACACAATATATTTTTATAAATTGTAGCCTAAGTGTTATTCTGATGTATAAGCTATATTGTGGTAAAATTTCATTCAAATCCATTCAGTAGTTTTTACGTGAAAGAGTAACATACATCCATACATCCTTACAAACTTTCGCCTTTATATTATATACTATATACTATCTAAATAAAACTATTGAAGATAAACAAATATCCATCGACGGGTTTTTCCATTTCATTTAACAAGTGGGTCGTTTGGATTTTGTTTGCTCGACCTGGATGTCGTCTTGACATTAATCTTTGAACCTCAATACATTGAACCGTGCTAAGCAACCGTGCACAGGTGCGCGCCGCGCGGACAGTTACGATTGCCTCCGCAGCGGGGATGCCCAACTGTTTACATACCTTAAAAATAACCACCAATAACAATATACCATACAATATGTCATCAATATTAACAAAGAAAAAAAAATCTTTATTTACTGTAAGTAGGTAAGCACACAGTATAAATAGACATAAGGCTAATTCACTAATATCAAGAGATTATAATAGTGGAAGTAACAATCACTCATGAAAAAGTCAGTGCTTCGCGTTCTACCGATTCAGTCAAAACTACCTAGTCTTTACGAAATCGCAGTATAAACTCCATTGCAAGTTTATATGAAAATTACTGCATACACAATAGCAGTGTTCAAAAGGATACAATTTACATAATAAGAAATTATTAGGTAATGAATACTAACGCCTGCTTTTTTGGTTTAATCAATCATAATGATCATTAGATACACTGCTATTTTCTAAGGATAACTATTGCGGTTCAGTTGCAGCGCGATTACCGGCGAAATGAGAGTTTAGCGTGTCGCACGTAATCTGCCGAGTTGTATGTTAACCGGATGTTTTGTTTGCCGCAGGATGATCCCCAGACGGAAGCACAACGCGTCCTCGGGCTCCATCCCCGGGCCCGACGACAAGCACGCCAGCAACGACTACATACGTAAGCATCACTCAATTCACTGCCCACCCGTCTTTACCAGCCGCAGGTCCAGCTTAGCTTAGCTAGATCTACCCTAATAACATAAATCCACCACTGTGCACAGTGGTTAGAGAGCGCCGTTTGAGACGCGAGGGTCGCGTATTCAATTTCGCCACCAAACCAAATATTTATGTTTGTTGATGAAACAGATAGGTATAAGTATTTGTTTGGGGTCTGGGTGTAGGTACTTTTGTTGAACCTGGTTTTCATAGTACACGGGGAACCTTAGTTTGGGACCAAGACCAAGTATGTCATTGCCATGTTTGTCCCAATTTATTTATTATTACTCGTATTAACTGAACTAATGAACTTATTCATTGACATTTTCGTAAATAGGTACACACACATCATCACGTAGGCAGATCATTAAAAATGGTCTTTAAAAAAGAATTTGCTTATTATTAATGATGATTCTCGAGAATATTAAAGACAGATTTACTTTGATTGAGAAGCCAAAAACTAGGTGCAAATAACGACTGTTTTGCGGTAATGTTAATAGAATTCTGAAGATAAAGAAGGATAACCTAAAATTACGACACTCGTTACTAAATGTTTGATAAGAATTATTTATGAGATATTTTATTAATCGATTATCGATTCGGTCGGTCATTTATTATTCAAGCCGCGAGTATAAAAGATAAATACGAGCAACGCTAACGGGCGCGGGGCGGCGGAGCGCCGGGCGCGCGCAGACACCGCGCCGCCGCGCGCCGGCCCTGAACTTGCGCGTGCACTGCGCGTGCGCGCACCACACCACTATACCTACGCGTACACGCATACATGCGTCCACGCGCACTGCCGGCGACCTGTTGTTGGGAAACAACGGAAAAGCAGACTATTGCTTTGAAAGTTGACTCCTCCTCGGTGCATAGTCGTATTTATTTCTGAACCACATCACATGATGAAGTGTAATAGGCACACTTCATAGATAAATTGTGCTATTATGATTGAATCGACGTCATAAGGCGGGTAGACATTATTCTCTTATGTAAAACGAAATAAAAGTGAAACCGTAAATTACCTATCTGCACTTGTTTATTGTAGTGTACAGATGGACGTAGGCTAGGATTTTTGGCTACTTGCATTAGTTTATCATCATCACTTTACTGTAGGTAGAATTTAAAAGCCATTTCACAAACATTTAGAAATCTAAATTTTAGAACTGTACTTTTTTTTTTACTTTTAGTTTTGTGCTTGATAAAATATTTACGGGTGTAAAGATAAAATAAATGTGCCACTGAATGTAAGTTGTTTTTTCCTGTCAGTGTCCGATAGCGGCAACAAAGAAGGATGGCGGAGCGCGCTGCGCCGGCGCCTCAACCGCAAGACGCTGCACAAGCGCCTGCCCGTCACGGCCTGGATGCCGCAGTAAGTGCCACACACAGACACTACACTACTGTTAGGACTCTTAAGTCACTCATAGTCGAACATTATTTTAGATCAACGATGCTGATTTAGAAGACGTTACAACGATTTACATTTATTTTAGAACATCACAACACAATAATATAACTAATAATACACAACACAATAATACACAATAATATTATAGTAATATAACTAAATATTTTTTTGGCTACGATACCAAAAATAAAAATCACATGTGATTAAATTGGTCGTTTGACCCACAGGTACAGCACCGAGAAAGGAGTAGGAGATCTGATCGCCGGCATCACGGTGGGGCTGACGGTGATCCCGCAGTCGCTGGCGTACGCCAACATCGCGGGGCTGCCGCCGCAGCAGGGGCTGTACGGCTCGTTCCTGGGCTGCTTCATCTACATGGTGCTGGGCGGCTGCCGCGCCGTGCCCGCCGGGCCCACCGCCATCGCGTCGCTGCTCACGTGGCAGGTGGCCGGCGGCTCCGTCGAGAAGGCCATCCTGCTCACCTTCCTCACCGGCTTCGTGGAGCTCCTCATGGGCGTGCTCGGCCTCGGCTTCCTCATCAACTTCGTCTCGGGCCCCGTGTCCTCGGGCTTCACGTCCGCCGTGGCGCTCATGATCGCCACCTCCCAGGTCAAGGACCTGTTCGCGATCTCGGTCACCGGCACCACGTTCCTGCAGCAGTGGATCTCGATATTCAAGAATATTCACGCGGCATCCGTCTGGGACCCCGTACTCGGCTTCATCTGCATCGCGCTACTATTAACCTTACGGGTAAGTTACCTTAATTTCTATCACATTCATTATGTGTTCAGTGATTATTGTTAAATGCAACCACACCACCAGGTATTTTGCTAAACGACATGTTCTCATTGCAGAAAATTGGAATGGTTCAGTTTGGAACGAAGTCCGAGAACGGCCCCAGCACCAAGCAAAAGGTGTTCACGAAGATCATGTGGCTGCTGGGCACCTGCCGCAACGCCATCGTCGTCGTGGCCACCGGCGCGCTCGGCTTCTGGTTTGTGGCCTCCTACGGGGAGTCGCCCGTCCGGCTCATGGGTCAGTACTCACTCACGATGCAATCTTATTTTAATGATCAATTATTTGACAAACACTGATGGGATTTTCTCTTTTTATGCTCTCCAGCCGAATGTATTCGTGGCGGTTAGTAGTCGTATCACTCGCGTCAATCGCACAACATTTACCTTCAAGTAGGAACATGTAGGAGTAGAGTTTAGAAGTAGTCGCGCCGCACGAGTCATCACCGTAGCTCATGACAGACCATCTCATTCGTTCGTCGGCGTAGTGAGGAAGCGAGAAGCTCAAAAGTGACACGTTTGTTCGTTTCTGTCGACAGGTGCGATCCCATCGGGAGTACCGATGCCGCAGCTGCCACCGTTCAGCTACGTGCGCGCCGACAACACCACGGCCGACTTCCTGGACATGGTCTCGGAGCTGGGGTCCGGCATCCTGGTGATCCCGCTGATCGTGCTGCTGGAGGACATCGCCATCTGCAAGGCGTTCTCGGACGGGCGCACCATCGACGCCACGCAGGAGATGATCGCGCTGGGCGTGGCGGGCATCGCCAACTCGTTCGTGCAGGCGTACCCGGGCGGCGGCTCGCTGGCGCGCTCCGTCGTCTCCAACGGCTCCGGCGTCAAGACCACCTTCAGCGGAGTCTATACGGGTGAGCACAACTGCCTTGTTAATTCTTTAAGATTCCAATAGGAAGTAAACTTTACTGCAGTCGTAAAGGTCTTGATCACCTTATTGAGTCCGTCACAGTTGTATCAACATAGTCAATACTCTCCTAAATATACAAGCATTACACGCTGTTTACATACACGTTATTTTTAAAAACTTATCTAATGCTCGATGCGAAATTTTCCAGGTGTAATGGTCATCCTGGCGCTCCAGTTCTTCACCCAGTACTTCGAGTTCATCCCGAAGGCAGCCCTGGCCGCTGTCATCATATCCGCGATTATATTCATGGTCGAGTACAACGTCATCAAACCTATGTGGCGAGCTAAAAGTGAGTAAACATGTTATCAATATGCTAATTGATTAGTTATGCATACGTTGGAATTCATATAATTTTATTGTAGTAATGAGTCTCATATTGTAATGTACGATTATATAACTTCAATTTACTTATGGCTCATTGAATGAATGTTCCAGAGCTCGACCTGATCCCCGGCATCGGCACGTTCGTGCTGTGCCTGACGCTGCCGCTGGAGCTGGGCATCCTCACGGGCGTGGTGGTCAACATCATCTTCATCCTGTACCACGCCGCGCGTCCCAAGTTCTCCGTCGAAATGCTCAAGGTTTGTGAAGGATACAGGCTGCGTAGAACCGCGATGATTGGAGCTCTTTGCTGCTAATGCTAAACGTAGCCTCCCCTCCGTTGCGATTATTTGATCGCTTGATATGTTTAGATTAGGTAGTAGCACATGCTAATGTGTTTTCCATTGGTTATAGACGGAGGCCGGCGTGGAGTACCTGATGATCACGCCGGACCGCTGCCTCATGTTCCCGTCGGTGGACTACGTGCGGCGGCTGGTGACCAAGTTCGCGGCCAGCAGCTCCGTGCCCGTGGTGATCGAGTGCACGCACATCTACAGCGCGGACTACACGGCCGCCAAGAGCATCGAGCAGCTCACGGCCGACTTCCACGCGCGCCGCCAGCCGCTGTACTTCTACAACGTGAAGCCGTCCGTGTGCTCCATCTTCGAGGCCGTGGCCAAGCCCGAGCACTTCGTGGTGTTCTACGAGGACGAGGAGCTGGACCGGCTGCTGGCCGCCGACGAGCGCCTGGCGCCGCGCAAGCCGCCGCCCGACCACCTGGCGCAGCCCTGAGCGCGCCGCGCGACACGAGTGTGATATCTTGAAAAAGACGTATTGTTATTGCATAGTTTTAACGAGTTGTTCTATTTTATAGTTACGGTCTGTAAATATGATATTCCCTCGAGTGAGCTACGAATTTATCGACTTCGAGTGAGGTCGATGTAAAACTCCTGTTATATAGGTAGTTAGAGTATTACGCCGTAGACGTAGTCGGGCCGCTCCGGCCGCCGCTTGCCTCTCTCGGCGCACTATTTTTGTAAATGTAACTGTTTACAGAGAGATGACTTAACAGATTTCAATATACCTTTATACTGAAGAAGAGAAAACGATATTTTTTTCAGAATTTTAAACAATTACTTGAACATTGAAGGCGCATGTCATACAGATTCTTATAAAGGATTCCTCAGAGACGTATCTGTAGAAGTGATAATATCGGCCTGAAAGGCGCGGTAGGAGAGCGCGGGGCCCCCCCGCCGCTGCTGTGATGCTGTGAATACATTGATTAACTTTATCTTAGGATAAGCATTCAGAATCAATTTAATTTTGATAATAAATATGTGACCTTTGACGATGCATGTTAGTAGTAGTCGTTGCGCCCCGCAGCGCCGCTGTCGAGCGCCGGTTTCCCGAAGCCTAATCTCGCCGCGCGCAGCACGCTCTGCCGCCTGTCCTGGAGCTCCCGTTTATTCCTACTATTATACTATGCATTATTTATTAGTACTATTTCTAATGAGCTCAATAGGGGCGCTGCGATGTGGGCAATCCTTAGTGCCGATGTATTTATTTTAGGTGAACGAAGTACAATTTAGTTAGAAATAATTTATTATTGTAAGTAAGATGTGAAGCTTTAAGATGAGCGCGGGAGAGAGCGTGTCCGCTGGTCGCCGGCGGCGCGGGGCACGTCGCGTGTCGCACGTCGCGTGTCGCACGTCGCGTGTCGCACGTCGCGTGTCGCACGCCGCGTGTCGCACGCCGCGTGTCGCACGTCGCTTGTCGCGACCAGTAGACGACAGATTGCGTCGCGACAGCCCTCGCCCGAGCTCGCTTCTGACTTATCCATTATTTTGTGATCCTCGGCTAATACTTAAACTTATCATGTAAGTAGAGAAATATATAAGTATATTTTGAAAATAAATTGAAGAGTATATGATATGATTCTAAAATTACCTGTATGATGAAATGTATGTGCCGTATGTACGTCGAAGAATGTATTGAGTTCAAAGAACAAAGTAATATTAATTAAACTCTATAAGAGTGACTACTTAATTGTTTTATTTTTAACTCATTATTGACCAACAACACACCCAATCAATTGAACTTGATTTAATTACCTAAGAAGCTAGGTACCTATTAGTACTAGAAAGCTCTAGGCCGTACTGATTGAATCCAATTCGGATTAAAAGTTAAGTAAAAAAATGCAATACGTACACTTACAACCAGATATATTCGATGTGTAAAGTATTTATTGAAAAGAAATCGACATGTATAAAAAACGAAAGTGAATAAAAAAGTTAAATATGTACCACTAATTATTAGGCTGTATAAGTTTGATTTCTTTGGTATTTTATTTAAAGGCTGAAAAAAACTACTGTCATATAAGGCGCGGCGCGCGCGAGACAAAAGTTTTTATTTTGCAAACTTATTTATTTGCCAGATAGGTATTTTAATTTTATAAAAAATACATTTTATTCACATCAATTGTTTAGTGTACTACATCGACGTAGGTATTGTATGCGTATTACTGTGATAAATTAACTTGACGGTAAGCAAATTGGATATCTTAATTACGATAGTTGATTTAGTAAATGGGAAGGTATTTACATATTTTAATGATTATTTTTTGAATAAACTACCTACCACCAGTAGGTATTTGAGTACAACTCAACGGCGTAAATATTGGAGTTAACCAGCAAACAGTAGTATTTTATTGGGTGATGAGATGATTCAATTTAATTTGAAGTTTTAGGTAAATATTACCTACCAGACATTTCAAGAATTTTTCATTTGGTATTTACTTATATAAGACATTAAATTAAGTGGGTTTTATATTCTTTGATAGGTTTTAAATGCAAGTAGGTTCTTTAATAAAGCGACAGATAAGCTTTTGTGATTTAATATAACTAGTCGAAGAAAAATATGGAACATTACATGGAAATTATCTTATCTTCTCAAATAAAATGTTCCATCGTGTACTTTCAACTATTTACCACAATTAGTTGAACTAGAAAAATCCAATACCTACTGAGCTCAATAATGAATCCTAAAAAACAAAAACTTTCAAGTTAATGGTGTACTTATGTAAATAACGTCCCAACGTCTTGATTCATCAAGAAAACTTAGACGTTAACTAATTAATTTATTCTTTCATTAGACTAGAACGCGAAGGAACAAGCTGGACTCACTGTGGGTGAATTACCTATTATATAATTTAAAACCGCACCCTTGCCGAGAATGAAAGCAGTGATATTCGTTTATCTACATAAGTAAGTATGTTTTACTAAAGGAAACACTATTTGTATTTATTCGCCACCTGAATTGCTACTTAGCTTTAGTAAGGAAAAGGTCAATGTATGAAATGTTCTAAAAATGTTCTTAAGTTCAAACAATATCCTTGAAACTTACAGTCTCCAGTCACCCAGCTATAAATGTGGTCAGTACCAATTCCACCCTTCAATTCTCACTATAACGCCTCAATTGGGTATAAACATCACCAAGTAGTGTGCGTTTCCTCAAACGGCATTTTACATTATTACAGTATTTACATTATGTGATAGAGCAGCTTCGTCGACATCGCCAGAGCAGCAGCAGAGCCGGCGCAGCACGCCGACAGCTCACCGTTATCTGTACAAGGTGAGGTAAATAGGTACCTGCCATGTTAGCTATCATATAACATTAATAGACCCTTATCCTCGATGACCTCGATATCGTTACGGCCAAGGTTGGTGCACAGGCATGGAAGAGTCCGGGTTCGACTCCCGGTCGGGTTAATTTAGCAAATTACCTTTTTAAGTGCCTTTGGGTCTGGGTATGCTGAGAGACATATACATACCGCAGTACAGCTAATACCTCGTCAATCAGAGCATAGGGAATGCCATAGTTTAGGTCAAGATAACCGATGTGGATGGTCTGGTGTTACATGGATTAAAATAATTTAACTATTTACTTACCTTATTTCAGCATCCAGTTCAAAGCAGACAGATTGATATCCTAAATAAGTAATTCCTAAATTCCAGGGATCTTCCTAAGGCTGATGCAGCTTGCTGCTTGCTGCCGTCACCGGTCCCAAGCTCTGTTCTTGACAGGTAAAAAGATTTTTTACATTTCTTATCTGTATTGTAATTGAATTTTATTTGTAAAGTAGGTACATTGATCCGTTGATCTAGTGGCCCGGTACTTACCGGGTCATGATCTTGGGGTCCTGGGTTGGATTCAAGGGTCAAAAACTTTTGAAAATAGTTCGGGTGTGCATGACTAATCCGCATTAGGCAAGTGGGGTGATTGAGTCTAACCCCATCGTAGTAGCGATGACTTGATTTCTATGATGGAGGCTTGTGACCCTCCCTACCAATGTTGAGGTGTCTACGGGCGACGGCAATCGCTTACCACCAGGGTGATCCGTCTGCTCATCTGTCACACACATGAAAAAAATATTTTGGAAATAACATAATAGTAACAGGTTTTAAAGGCAATAAGTATCTACATTTTTTTCACCTATTAATCAGATTGTGTGTATGGTTTTCAGGCTTAGCAGTCATCGAGCTCGTGGTTTGCTTTGGAGTTAATTCTTATTTGGTGAGTTGAGACAATCCGCTGGTGTGTAGAGTTGAAACACAATGGATATACATTTGGAGCGGTCTTCGGAGGTTAACCCGATCGCGCTCGCTGCCGTCACTGCTATTAGGTATTATAGTGGTATTTTCAAACTTTTTTTAAGTGATAGATGGCTGACGAGCGGTCGGATCACCTGATGGTAAGCGATTGACCTGCAACAACAGTAGAGTCACAAGTACGCTGCCAACCTTTACTTAACCCTTTTTCCCTATTGGGCCTCCGGTACCCTCACTCACTCTACGAAACACAGCGCAGCCGCTGCTTCACGCCGGTCTTCTGTGAGTTGAATGGTACTAAATAAAATGCTATAAATCTATAAATACCTACCCACGTTTATATTGTCATTCTTTCAATACAGTAAGTTATTAAACGTTAACCACTGCCAATATTCAGCGCATTATTAGATGTAGAATATACGTTCTAATCCTACAAATAACGTATTATTTATTTAACAAATTGGCGACAAAGGATGGTACCTATTTTGTCCTCTAGGCTACCCCTCTCCCCCTCCATAGCGCGCAAGGCCTTCTTAATGGTTTGGACAAAATATGTTATTAATAAAAAGCGTTAAGATTAAAATATAGGTAACTCTTAATTTTGGTCTTTTTTATTTTTTTAATTTAATTACAATTTCAGGAACGACCGCGCCGCGTTGCAGCGACCCGCGCCTGCGAGAGCAGAGCGTCCGGCCGGCTCATCAGTTAAATAAGGTGTATATGGGATTTTTCATTAATTTAAAATGTATTGAGTCATTTAGCCTTCTAGTATTACTTTTATCATTTCCTCAGTCCGGGCTAGATTTCTGGACGGTTCTTTATTAAACACTAGTGACCCGCCCTCACTTCGCTTCGGGACCGTAATTTAGAAATGAACCAATAGATGGCGCTGTGTTAAATTACATCGCGCAAACGTTTCGTGTTTTCGGTTTACCTATAAGCCTTGTCGTTGTCCATAGAAGTTATCTTTTTATAAACGGTATAGAAGACAGGCGTTATCTCATTATACTTAACGCAAGCACACGTGGTAGACTAGTAAAACAATACGTAAATCAATAAATAGTAGAAAGTAGTGAAATATGACGGTTAAAGCTGCTGCAAAATGGTCCGTAGTCTAACGATAATGATTGCAGGTATAATTACCATTCATTATGAATGAATGAATTACAGTCGTCGCGCTTAATACCGATAATGTTTAAATTGGTATTTATTTACATAGGTAGAGTCGGCGTCGGGCTGAGTTACAAGCAGAGCCTGCACTCGTGGCGCTTGCGGCGCGGGGCGGACGGCGGCGTGACGCCGGGTGTACCGGTGTACGTATTTACCCAACAATTTAACTACTGATTCGTACCTGAGTTATGGGTCTCCTACTCGTAACGTCCATGGTGTATATATACCCCATCTGAACTATGTAATCCAGTCATACTGTCCCGTTTTACGGTCGCCTGTCCTGTTGCCCCGGAACCGAGCGGCGGAACGCAATATTGTCACGTTTTGTGGAAAAGTTTTCCCAAAAGAATGAAAAGAAAATACTTACTTAATGAGTTTAGAATAGAGATGGTTTTAATGTTATTAACCCTGACATTGAGCGTGTGTGTCGCAGGCGGGCGCGGCGGAGGTGCTGCCGCAATCCAAGTATTTTTGGAACGTTGACACCTTTATGTATTTTGTCTGTACAAACTTAAACTTATTATTCAGTAATAACCTGTCGTTGTACCGAGCTTTTTTGGGCTTTATTTTTGTGATCGGTACATCTCGATTAAGTACGATTTATTAGTATTTGTAATACCCCTAAATAGTTGACAAACCTGCCCGTTGATCCGACGATGTTGTAATTTTAGCGGGGACAATGGATGAGACTGGCAGTCCTGGCAGGTGACCGGAGGGAGAAACGCAACAAAGAAGAGGCCTAAGCTCAGCAGTGGGCACATGGGTGTGGAATGATATGATGATGAGTCGACAGTCGGATCACACCGATGCGATAGTCCCCGCAACGACGGTGAAGGTTATATTGTGCGCTGCCAACCTTCACTTACTATTGATTGTGCCTTTGGTACTCAGCTCAAAGGCATACTCTGATTCACGCCGGTTGTTTTCTTTACATAGATGGCAGATGAGCAGACGGATCACTTGTTGGGAAGCGAGTGCGACCGGACATATACATAGTTTTGTGTGAGAGGTCGAAATATTTATTAAATTAATATTTTTTGTAATTTCAGTAAAAACGATGCAGCGTCGCGCCGGGAGGCGGGCGGGCTGCGACCTTGCTCTACCGACTCCGGCGGAGCCTACACTAGACTGTTGGTGATTATTTTGTATTTATCAAAAAACTGTCACTGCTGAGGAGGCTGATATCACACACTTTTTAGTAACAAATTTTAATTGTGTTTTCGAATACTGGAACTTTCATTTAAAATTATATTTCGTATAAAACTTAACTAAGAACTTACTTATATTATTTTTAATAATAACGTTATTAAAGCACGTTGCCTGGCAGTGTATTTTTAATATAAATATGTCGCATATTATGTGACATATTTTTTATAAATTAAAGGTTGCAAACGTGCAAACGGATCGCCTGATGGTCAAATAGAACAGTAATAAATGCTTGTAGCGTCTGGTGATGTCTCTGCTCGTCAGCCAACTATAACTAATCTGAGTTCAATAACGTTTTGAAAGCTTTTTACCTATACATTGTAATATTTTAAGTGCAACCCCTTGTGGCCGAAAATTGCAATAAAGTAAATATTCCATACATCTATCCTATCATTAAGTAGTTATTATTTTTTGCTATCAAAATTGATTTGACGTGAATCAATACACTGAAATTGTTTGTCAATTTCTGTATTGTTTTTAACTTTATGTTAGTTTGTTGTACTTAATAAGAAGGACTTGCATTGTTGGCGATTGTCTATCAGTCCAAATTTTACCTAGCTGAATTTCTTACATACAACAACTATAGCTGAGCAAATTGTTGTAAATTATACGGCGTTTAATGACAGCTAAACGGTGTGTAAATAATCTATTCGTTTGAAAAACGACAAGCATTAATAATTAATAATATTACTGTGATACGATTTAGGGAGGAGAGCGGGACTCACGCGCGCTGCACCCGCGCCCAGCACGCTGCGCCCGCGCCCTGCGCGCTGCGCGGAGGTGCAGCCCGACCGCGCACCACAGCGCCGCGCAACGCGCGCCGCTGCTCCGCAGCGGCGCACACGACCAAAAAGACCCGCTGCAAAGCGCGCGCTATCGCGCGCGCTTTGCACCATCTAACCTAACCTAACTTCTTAGAAAATTTTGAGAATTTTCAAACCTAACCCAACCTAACCTCACTTTTTTCGGTTAGGTTAGGTTTGCATGTAACCTAACCTAACTTCTTAGAAAATTTTGAGAATTTTCAAACCTAACCCAACCTAACCTCACTTTTTTCGGTTAGGTTAGGTTAGGTTAGGTTAGGTTAGGTTAGGTTAGGTTAGGTTAGGTTAGGTTAGGTTAGGTTAGGTTAGGTTAGGTTAGGTTAGGTTAGGTTAGGTTAGGTTAGGTTAGGTTAGGTTAGGTTAGGTTAGGTTAGGTTAGGTTGGGGTGCGGGGGTCGGATGCCTTCACGTGTGTCTGTCTATTATCATGGGGCTTGTTGCGTCTGACTCGTTGGGCGCAAACGGCCTTGTCATAGTAGAGGGAACGGCGCATCCTGGACAATGGGAAGCAATTCTCCGCGGGGGGTGGGTAGGGGACATTGGTTTCTATTGACCGAATCCGACACATTTCCATACCGTAAACCTGCGTTAGTGCGGGCGCGGGGGTCCCTAGGGGACCGCGAGGAAGGAAAACCTCTATAAAAAATGACAAGGTGGAGGGCCGATTCGTCGGCATGAACATACCGTATCCTTGCTTTAGTGCGGGGTCGGGGGTCCTTTGCCGGGACCGAGAGGAAGGAAAACCTCTGTAAAAAATGACAAGGTGGAGGGCCGATTCGTCGGCATGAACATACCGTATCCTTGCTTTAGTGCGGGGTCGGGGGTCCTTTGCCGGGACTAAGAGGAAGGAAAACCTCTGTAAAAAATGACAAGGCGGAGCGCTGACTCGTCAGCATGAACATACCGCAACCCTCCGGGGTCGGGGGTCCTTTGCCGGGACCGCGAGGAAGAAAGCCTCCATAAAAAATTACCCCGAACTGAGGTCTAGCGTGCCGAGGTGTAGGGTTAGCATGCGAAGCGCTTGCGGGGCTCCACCGCTAAGGAGCAAATCCAATGATGGAACAAACAGTGGAAAAGAATCCCCGGGAGGGTCCCAGCTCAGCTGGGGAATCCCTCACGTCGGCCCATTCCGACGTCTGCCCCACGTTATACGGGGGGGGCAAACACTGCTTTAATACATCCGACCCATGCAAACGCACAACTGATTCCGAAATAGCCTCCGATGTGGCAGTGCCCGAGAAGGGCGGAGAGACCAGCCGCGAAACACAGCCATTACAGGCTGATGCCGCCGCTGCAGAAGAGGACGAGCCCCTGGACTTAACACCTACCAGTGGCATCCCGATTCCGTATGACATCCCAATACCGGAGCTGACACCAGAGAGGGAGATTGAGCCAGCAGTGGAGAATGCGGATGCGGTGACCATGCCGCGTCTGCAACACTACTATGACCTCAGCAGACGGACAAGCCGAAGAAGGAAAGC
Organism: Cnaphalocrocis medinalis; assembly: GCA_014851415.1. Classification (NCBI taxonomy): domain Eukaryota; kingdom Metazoa; phylum Arthropoda; class Insecta; order Lepidoptera; family Crambidae; genus Cnaphalocrocis; species Cnaphalocrocis medinalis. The sequence continues at coordinate 12,241,612 of CM026288.1, forward strand.
GTTCGACAGCGATGATGACACCACTGACGCTGACCTCATTCCCATGCCGAGAAAAGTCCCAACTGCTCGACGTGGCAAGATTGCGACCCCTGGCAACGCATCGGGATCACGACGCTACGCCTTGGATTACCAGGCAATTGAAGACGAAGCGGATGCTGCATTGGCATTCTGCGAGGAGACGGCCAAACACCTGGCTGCTACGAGTGGCAACCCCGATGTTGCCGATTTTGACACCTTGCCTGTTGACGACGTTCGGGCTTGGGCAGGACAGAAGGTGGCTAAAATCTACCATGTAGCCTCCACCTCCGGCCACCTGAAGGGGGGGTACATTCGGGACTTAAAATCTTCAGCCCAAATACTGAGCGACATCATTGACAGCCTGGCGCGCCGCTCACGATCGGACGACGCAAGAAGGTACATGTCGGAAATATGCCGTCTCCGACATGAAATCGAAGACCTACGAGCCGAGCTGCGAGACAAAACTACGCCACCACCGCGCAGTTCACCTCGCCGCACCACCACAGCATTGCGACAGAGTCCGCCGCCCACACGCAGTCCTCCTCCTGAACCTAGGAGACCCGCGCCGCAGCAGGACATCGAGACAGGGGCCGCCATACAGGCCATAAAGGAGTTCTTACAAGAGGAGCTGGAGCCTGTCCTACTTCGGAAAGTAGGCCGAATGGTAGACGCTAAATTAGAGGGAATCAAGGCTAGACTTCCGCCTGAACCTAGACTCCGTCCACCCTTGCGGGCCGACAGAGAAAAGCCGACGACTCCTGCACCCGCGGCCAGGCAGACACCTGTTCTTCCTCGCGCTCCCAGAGAAGTGACGCCAATGCCGAAGCGCCATAGTTCGGTGCCTTCGGCTTTCGATCCTGAAGACCCCTCAGTCATGGAGGTGGTCCCCACAGATCAAGAGGAGGGTCCCTGGACGGTAGTTCAGGGTAAAAAGAAGAAAAAGAAGAATAAGAAGAAGAAGACGGCGACTCCACCGCAGCCGAACACCAACTCGGCTGCTGCACTCAATTCGCCAGCTACAAAGAAGACGTACGCAGCGGCTGCCGGTTCCTCAGCAGCCCCGACGACGCAGAGGACTACAATTCTTCCGAAGAAGAAGAAGATCAAGACGAGGGTACCCCGCACGGAAGCTATCGTCATCACGATGGCTCCTGAAGTTCTGGAGCAAGGGTTGACCTACGACAAGATGATGGTTCGGGCTCGCGAGATGGTTAAGCCTGGACCAATGGGCCTCATAGGCAAAATGAAGATGCGGAGGGCAGCGACGGGTGGAAGACTCATCGAGATTTCCGGCCCAGACCGAGTCCAACAAGCCGACCTTCTGGCTGAGAAGCTTAAGGAAGCGTTAGAGAATGCTGCCAAAGTGGAGCGCCCCACCAAACGGGCTGCGTTCCGCATAAGCGGATTAGATGATTCGATCACCATCGCAGAAGTGGTGGAAGCGATCGCAGAGAAAACGAAGTGTGATCGCAGCCAGATAAGAGTCTCGCTTATTCAGATCGGGCCTGGAGGACTGGGCTCGACTGTAGCTGTATGCCCAGTGAAGGTGGCGAAAGCCATATGTCAAGAGGGACGACTCACCGTTGGTTGGAGTAGCGCCAGAACCACACCTCTGGACCCGCGGCCGATGCGCTGTTATAAGTGCATGGCTGTGGGCCATACTCGCCAGCGATGCCCGTCATTTGAGGACAGATCCAAGTTGTGCTTCCGTTGCGGCTTGGAGGGACACACAGCAGATGACTGCAGAGATGACCCCAAGTGTCACATTTGCACGGCCCTGAAGTTGCCTGAGACAGCCCATGTGATGGGAAGTTCGAAGTGCAAGCCACCACCAGAAGGCCCGCGAGGTCCCTATTGGGACAAGGCAGCCTACAAAGCAGCGCCGCGGATGCCGATGCAGACGGAGAGCGATGTCGCCGCCGCGGCATCGCTTTCAGTGTGAGCCGCGGTGACGGGCCGGGGGGCTCGGAGCCGCAACCACCAGCCACACACGTCTGGGGGGCGTCATTTGTGCTAGGGCGCCCCTCTTTAGCGTAGAGCCCAGAATGGGTTTAACGGCAGCGAGGTTCGACGTGCACATGCTTCTAGCGGTTACCATATCGGCCTCGCAACTGGCCAGAAGAGGACCATGAAGACCAAATGGAACAAGACTGGCACACCGGGGATTTTTAGTGGGTATGCTCTGGGCACCATTCCCAGAGAGAGCCCCACATACTCCTTGCAGTCCCCCGGCTGTAAGGAGATGCATAAGGTTGGTCGGCGCGCAAGACCGTGTGTCGGTCGTGCGTCGGCTGCATTTTTCCCGAGGTGAGCTTAAAAAAAAAAAAAAAAAAAGGTTAGGTTAGGTTAGGTTAGGTTAGGTTAGGTTAGGTTAGGTTAGGTTAGGTTAGGTTAGGTTAGGTTAGGTTAGGTTAGGTTAGGTTAGGTTAGGTTAGGTTAGGTTAGGTTAGGTTAGGTTAGGTTAGGTCAGGTCAGGTTAGGTTAGGTTAGGTTAGGTTAGGTTAGGTTAGGTTAGGTTAGGTTAGGTTTTTTTTTTTTTTTTTTTTTTTTTTTTTTTTCATGTATTTGTTTTTGATGGATGACTGTGCTATGTGTTGCGATTTGATACAACAGCACTACTGACGATGGAGGGTAGACATAAAAGTCTAAGTCGCGGGATGCAAGATGAACTTGCCTTAATTCGAGAAGAGAAGGGGAAAGAAGAGGGGAAAAATAAGGGAAAACGAAAGAAGAACTAAAGTACAAATTGGAATGTGACGGGTGGAGTTCACATTCCATAGTCTGTGAGGTCTCTGATGCGACCTATCATCGCTTTGATGCGAGGACACTGCGAGCGATTGGTGGCCAGATGTTTTAGGTCACACTTAGTGCCTGTGATGGTGCTATGTTTGGCGCAATTAAAACACTTGCGTTTCTCGGGATTGTTCTTATGTGGGCACTCTGAGACATGATGAGTCTCGCTGGCACAATAGGCACAAGGTTTGGACTCGGAGGTGCACTTTGCCTTGGTGTGCCCATATTGAAGGCACTGGAAGCACTGCACGAAGCGGGAAAAGTCTTCCACGTGCACACGATTGTGGTCGACATTGACCTTCCCGACTCCGAGCAGTTTCCTGCGCACCTCCGGAGTCACTTCTATGACGGCGTTGTATAGGCGCTCGTTGCGGTTGGACGTGAGAAAGCACAGGCGCAGCCCCTCGACTGAATTCTGGCACTGTACGACATCCACAAGGTCATCCCGTGGGACATCCTTGCAGACGCCTTTCAGAATCAGGAGGGGCGGTCTGCGCTTAGCCCTCTCAGCGTCAAAGCCCTGGACCGACTTTGTGCGAGAGATAACCTCCTCACACTGCTGCGGGGTGTCGAACTCTATGCGCAACTTTCCTTTGGAGACCGGCGCGATCTTAACTGGGGCGTATTTCTCCTTGCGGAAAGATACACCCTTTTTCCACGCAGACACGATCTCCTCAGGCTTTTGCGATGCATCTTTTGCCGAGACGATGATCGCAGGTTTGGTGGTCTGCACTGGGGGGGCTGGCGGCGATTTAGCAGCGACGGCGGCATAAGTGGCTGTGGG